>JARHVA010001322.1:3485000-3606843 GCA_037957365.1 Torreya grandis | reverse complement strand
TCCATGAAAACATGTATAAGAACAAAATCCCATTTTAACACTATGGTATTGTATTCCTTACAATAATAGAAATATCATTACCATGGTCAAACAAAAACATACTCATATCTAGTTTTTACTTCATAAATACTATTCATAACAATATCCTATTTAATGTATGATGCATTTTATACTTCTTTTTTTAAAGATAAAATCCTTCACTAAAAGCCTTTGAGATTTTGAAGAAGAAAACATTATCACTCTTAATGTATACCATTACAATAAAAATGAAAGTTCAAAATATATAATAGAAAACCCATGTTTAATACCAGTTTTGACCCTCAATTCAATAGGGCTTAAGGATGGAATTTCAATCTATCCTCAGGTCTATGTAACATAAAGTTCCTAAATTCATTCAATGAGGTTTTATCAAAGTCAATTATTTCCCCACACACGTATTTTTGTTTTACAAACTCATAACAGGAAAATCCTCATCTCTTATTTCAAAGCATACAACTAAAAAAATATCAACCTAGGTTTTCTTTTAAGTCTATCATGCAATACTTATGCACATTTCCATCAATTAACCCCCCTTTCAATATTTTATTTTCCTTCTCCTTACACTATATAATTAAAAATGAACTAGCTCCCTTCTTTTTTTCATTCTTGTCTTCATTATCCTCGTTTTCTATTCTTCATGATATGTCATCACTCCACCTCAATCATGAGTATCCATTGCTACCATCAAGTTATGTTTTACTAATTTAAATGACTTGTAGTTTGAAATCCTTAAATTCTATGTAGGATTTCCATATACTCCATCATTCACAAAAGCTGAGTCAACATACTGATAATCAATAAAAGAAAACCTATATTTTCTTTGACTTCAAATGGGTGAGGACTTAGAATCATCTCTATTATTACATGATATATCACAATCATTATTATTTTTTAAAAATGTGTTATTTAATCAAAATTTTACCCTTTTTCCTATCATGACCTCTAAGGGGTAAGTCACAATAAAATGAAGCATTTATAAAACTAAGCAATCAATACCAATTAACACCTCAAACTCTACACATTCCCACTATGCATAAAGAATTCTTAAGGTTAACATATTTTAATCTAAGTGATGGTTTTTAATAAAAATGTAACCTAACAAGATTAGTCCATATAACAAGTAAATTAAAATGTCTAAGTAATAGTTTTATGGCAATGCAACCAATCTAAAATATAACATACAAAATAATATAACCAAGATAAATGTAAGAATATATAACCAAAATCATCTATGAAAATCAATATTAATCATTATATAAATCATATAACTTGATCAATAAATGATAAAGCTAACAACAAGAAGTAAACATTCATTCAACAAACACAAGTGGTGTGTGTGGGTTCCTTGTTTCCTTCATTTTACCCCCAATGTAAGGATTTGATCCACCTTCTATGATGATAATTTAACTCCACACTATTAATGAGGGTATAAATATCATGAATCTAACCATCAAATAAATTAATAGTTATACCATATCATGACAATAACCAACATTCAACCATATCAACTACTAAAAGTAATGGGTTCAGAAAAATCATAATCATAAGCATAATCTAACAACTCATCAAAAGTAATATATCTATTAAGTAAATATTATAAATTAATACAAATAAAATAAAATAATTTATCAAACATTAATCAACAAGTAGTCCACTGATAAATGTTTTAAAAATACATAGGGAAAAGTTGGATGTAACATACTTCCCCCTAAAATTGAGCATTGTCCTGATGACAGTTATTTCAAATAAAAGTTTTGAAATATAAGTAAGTTCATCATAATATAATAATTTTATACTAGAAAAAAATGATATACATTAGAAAAATCAAGTAAATAGATGAGTAAATAGCCTCAAAAAATCTTCATAGTGTTCCCATGTTGTACTATCCTCAAGATATTGGTCCCACTAGACCTTTCACTATGATACTTCTATATTATGCAAACTAAGCTTCTGAGTATCAATTATTCTAATTGGTTCTACTATGAACACCCATGGATACCAAACTCATAATGCATTCCAATCTAGAATATGTGTATGATCAATAATATACTTTTTAAGATATGAAACATGAAAAATGTTATGCATTTGTGCTAGAGATGGTTGAAATACAAGCCTATAAACTATGGGATTTATTTTTTCTTAGGCCTCAAAAGGCCCCACATATATAGGTGATAGCTTTACTAATTTACCAAACTTTATTGCATTATTTTGGAGTTTAGCTTGTAGAAACTATATATCCCTAACTCAAAAATGCCTTACTATTCTTTTCAAATCAGCATAGATTTTCTATCTATCATTGCATTTAGTAAATATTTACCTTATTAGTTTCACCTACTCTTCCATCTTAGCAAGCATGTATAGTCCATAAACCAATCTATCTTCTAGTTTGTCCCAACTAATTAGTGTTTTACATCTCTTAGCATAGAGTGCCTCAAAAGGAGCCATTTTAATAGGTTATTGGTATGAGTTGTTTTAAGTAAATTAAACCAAGAGTAGGTATTATTCACACTTGTATTGTGGGTCCATATAATATATTCTCAACAAATCCTATAATATCTAACTTATCGTTTCCATTTTCCCTTTTTCTTGTAGATGATAAGCTATACTAAAATAAGGATAAGTTCCCAATGTTGAATTTAATGTTTTCCAAAATTTGAAAGTCATCTTAGGGTCCCTATTTATTTTACCCAACACACCCCCTTTTTCCATATGGAAATGGGGACCCACATTTTTTAGACTTATGTAAAATATGGGAGAAGATTGATTATTGGCCTTTTTGTACTTTAAGAAAAATGGTATTGATATTGTGTTCATAGACTATTTATTTATATCAAGCTTTTTCTATTGGGCTTATGTTTTTAGGTTTACATTTATCAAACTTATACAATTTATATTTTTTGGTTATATGTTTCAAGTGTTTTATCCATTTCCTTTATTGACTAATTCTTTGTGGACATTTTTCCTATGGACTTATTCTGTCAAGGAAATTTTTGCAAACATTTTGTTTGAAATAATTCCCCTAAATGAATTAGGTTTGTGGACATTTTGTTAGAAACAAATCCTCTGATAGATTTCCTTTATCCCTCTGAACATACCCTTCATCCTTAATTAACCTACCCTTTGGAAATTTTGAAAGTTCCCTTAAGCCTTTCAAAAGTATCCTTTAGAAATTTTGTCTTGCGCCCTTTGCCCAATAAAAATGACCCTTGGAGACTTTTGGAAGTGACCATTTAGGATAATTTCTTCTGAACTTTTTCCTAATGAAATAGGTATTCAAATAATTGTTACAGACATTTTTTCTGAAACAATTCCCGTAATGAAATTACTTTGTGTACATTTTGTCAAAACATTTTTCATGATGAATGCCTTACTACTGAAAACACTACTAGCCCTTGCTATACTTAGTTTAATAAACGGTGAAAATAATTCTTAGTAATAATATGAAACCCCTTATTACATAAACTAACAAAGTTTGAATTATACATTAATTATACACAAAGTGAATGTTGGGCATTTATGTCACATAAATTGTTATTCAATGCCAAAAAATGATGTATTCAATGCACAAACATCAAATCCTTCATTTATTTCTAAAAAACTTGCATTCTAAGTCTCATGTTATCCTATGCATTGAAGATCCCTACTACTCCCTATAAAGAGAATTAAAGTAAATAGTGATCAAGCTATAGTAAAATTGAGCATACAACATACATAGAACATAAAAGGATAATTTAAGTAGCATAGAGTGTATACAATAATGGCATATTCATCCAAGACATTTAATGGGAGCAAATATGCCATCACCATATTCAATCAATGATTCTATAGAGTTTCTAGATATAGTGTTTGATGCTACCATTTTGAAAATAGATACACCAACTTTTCATAGTTATGGGACATAGTCAATTCTATGGACATGTTTTTAGAGGAACATGAGATGACACTCATTGATACGATGTTTGTACAAGAACTCTTGGCTTTCAAATGTTAAAGGTTACATTTTGTTACCTCTAAAAAAAAGGTGATGCCATGCATTGACCTCTTACAGGATCTATTTTTCTTGGGTAGGATATCACAAGATTCTTTCCTTTAATAATCTAGAAATAACATAGTTGTCACATGTATTTTGGGACCTAAATTCTAAAAATATCTATCCTTGAGCATACATTGGTATAGTTAAAAATATAGAGATCAATTGAGAATCCACTCTCTTCATGGTTGCTCTCAAACCAGATCATCAAATGGAAAGGAAAGAATCCAAAGGGAACTATTTCTATTGATAAGTTCAGAATGGGTATATGCATCGTCATGGCTCTCTTGATCATAATTTATGGTATGCTAAGTATTCATTTTGTTAATCTATATATAATGCCATTATTATACATGAGGCTCAACCATGATGCTACTTATTCCCTAGGAAATATAATAAAATTCCATTTTAGAGAGTAGATAATTCACATGGACAAACATACCACACATTTGGGAAATTTCTATATGATGTCATATTTTATATATGTCATTATGCGAACTTGTTACTAAGACCTTAGGGAATTATGGACTCCAGCTAAAGACTATATCAAAAATATAATTTGTGACCACTACCAATCTATGCACATATATGCCTACACCAAGAATATGGTCAAAATAATAGAGGATGTATATCTATAGGTTTGGCAATCTATTCATGGCTCACCCATGCCGAGAATTGGAGTAAATATTTTAAAGAACTTGGATGCTAAAGGGTATTACTTCCTCTATCCTAGCTTCATAGTAATAATTATTTTGAGGAACAATGAGTCCTTTATGTCTCTCAAAAAATATACCAAATAAGTTGGTAGAGCAAGAAACTACTTTCCAATCATGGTGGAGTATCAAGGAGGACCTTTACAAGTAGCAAAAAGCTTTGTAATTTTTCCACCATATAACAATTAAGAGAATGGTCCACATAATGAGGAATCATTTTTGAGAATTGGGAGGTAAGAAGAGGAGTTATTATTTCCCTATACTTCCACATATATATTGGGATCCACATAAGTTTATTCAAAGGCATCTACAAGGATTTAACATCCCCTATGTCCATGTTCCATATTCTTATTATTTTTTATTTCTAAATACAAAGGATGATGAAGATGTTTTAGAGAGGAAAGCATTGATGAAATGAAGGAAGACCATTTGTGAATGATCCAAGAGGACCCCTCCGTTACTATAAGAGAACTAGATGGTAAGAAGGATCTATACAAGGGATGGGAGCACAACGACTTTTGGAGAGGACAGTTTGAAGAGCGATTTGAGGACTAGGCAAGTTCTTCATCTCAAGGACTCCTTTTGAAATTCAAACTCAAGAATGTGAATAAAGAGCTTAAGGTGTCTAAAAAAATAACTATAATGGGAGCACAAGTAAGGGAACTCATCAATCTAAATTTTAGTAAGGAGAAAACATAAGAATAACCCACTATAAGTGTCATTCAAGTGACTATTGCTATGCCCCAAGTTTATATTGCTACATATATTGGGATATAAACATAAGAGGTAGTAGCATCTACTCATCAAGGCTTCCCCACATAGATTAAGACCCCTCTGGTTTACACAAGGAAGCCTAAGACTCCAAAAAGTAGTCTCATAGTGGAATCTTTATAAGTCTTGTCTGCTGCACCTCCACACTTAGAAATAACATAATAAGAGCTTGTGATAATTAAGGATATGAGGATGATTCTGATGAAGAGGAAAATCTATAAATATATAAGGTTATGATCCTTCAAAAAGAGCCTATAGCACCAAATTCCCTAGGTACTCATCCCTTCATATGTGTTCCTTTATCTTCTATGCCAATTTTTGGACATGTTTCCATATCTTCTATGTTTAGAACACCTTAGCTAGAATTGCCTACTTCCACCTCTATTGATCCATTACCCACCACTACCATTGATCCACTCTCTACTTTCATCTTACTCACCATGCCAACATCCTATGTCCCTTTTGTCACTTACACTATTAGAGCCTTAAATAAGAAGGCGTCTAAGAAGGTAAAGACTACATTTCCCATTCCACAACTCCATGCCTAGTCCACCTAGATCACCCTTCCAATGCCATCCACCAACTCCATAGAAGAAACTATTATGACAAGTTTTTGTAGGAGAAGGAAGGCCAAACCCTAATTTATCATAGTCCACCCACTCCCTCAATTTAGAGGAACGGATTGGTCCAAGATTATATGGCCTACCATACTTGACATAATTTACAAAGTATAAAATAAATAGCTATAACTAGAGGAGGATAAGGATGAGGTTTTTTTTACAAACTTACATGCTTCATAGTTGGACATTCATCCATGGGTTGTAGAATGGAGAATCAAGGCTTCTCAAATGCCTAGATTTAAGATCACCAAACTTCCCTCTATCTCCACTCTATTTTACCCCCCATCTAGTAGTATGAAAAGGGTGAAGAAGAGAAAGATAGAAGATGATAAGGGCATAGAGACAATTCTAAAATAAAGACATGAATTATTCTCCCTCACTAAGAGGTAGAATAGATAGTTTGGAAAATCTCCTTACATTGAAAATCTTATAGACCTAGCCTAATCCCATAATGATGTTATAGTATCCATCCATTGAGGAACATAGATGGCTCAACAAGAGCTAAAGACCCAGGTGGAATCGTTGAAAGAGTAGGCAAAGACCGTACATATACTTGTAGGCATATAAACTAAGGTACAAGAAGCAACTTCTTGATGTTAAAACTTCTTGAAGGAATTGGATTTTATGAAGGTTGAAATGGAGCCCATGTAAATAGTGCCAACCAAATATATAATTCCTTGAAATATGATAATACTAAGCTCAATATGTTAGTTTCATACATAGGCAACTCATTATATAGTCATCTAGACTTAATGGCAACACTAGAGACATCTAATGCCTTGAACTTAGTTGTCATAAGGTAAGAAAAAGCATAAGAGTGAATATAATTAGTTAGGGTCTTAGTCCCCAAACATTAGGTGCATCAGGCCCAAATACTCTATATTTTTTATGATTTGAAGCTATCGAAGGTAAAGGATGCCACATGCAAATTGATCAATAGGATCAATTTAAATAAAATAATTCAAGAAGTGATGAATGACTTCAAGTAGAGTTTACAAGGCTTAGCACTACAAGAGATAGAGTCTGAGTTCAGTGCAGCTAGAGAGAAAGTTATAGAGGTGGTAATTTTCAATAATAAATTCTATATGACCAAAAATGATCATACAAGACTCTTTGGTCCAGTTAAAAAGATACATCAACCATCATTTCTGAACTTAAACATTGTACAACAATAACATGATGTGGAGTATAAAATTTATCAAGAAAATGAAGCTAAGCAAAGGCAAACTTCTAGAAATTCATCGACATATGCAACATCAACTACTTCCACTACAACTGTTACACCAACTAAAGTACAAGTAGTGATTCAAATGGCATAGACTTGATAGGCTAAGATTTTATGCATGTACACTTTTGTAATGATGCATAGTTTCCTTATAGTTTGAGATTTCTATTATAAGATTGACTTTATATTTTGTACACATGCACATGTTGCATGGATTTGAAAAGGTCAACTTATTTAATTGATAACTATAATATCTATCTTATATAGTTTTTACTACAGTTAGAACTCATGTTCTAACTACCACATGTTAACACTTTTCATGAACTTGGAGGATGAGGTGACCCCTTAACCAAGCCTATTTAAATATTTATAATCTAATTTGGATATTTTAGATAATTTTAAATGTAGGAGCAACATCAATTTTGATCGTTAGTGATTGTGTTTATGTATTTTCTTTCTAATTTCTATGTAATTAGTTGTGACTTTCTTTGGTTCTATGTTTCAATAATATTTAGTGTGCAATAGTTGTGAATAGATTCTTGGTTATACTAATTGATGTAATAATCTATAGTTGTGAAAAAAATACTAAAGGATTGGTAAATGTATTTATTAGGATAATTAAGTTCAAATTCATTAATAATTTTAAGTGTTCATTAGTGCTTTATTGATGTAATTTTTTGTGTGTGTGCAAAAGTTACCTTAGATACTTCACTAGCATGAGCCATAATCTCTTGATTAAGGGTGTGTAAAATATTCCTTAAAAGGAGAAAACTTTGTTTGAGGCTTGTGAATTTCTTGCATCATTATTTTCTTAGACTTCTTAGCCACATCTGATTATGTGTGTGCAGTTTTTGCTAAAAATAGACGTAGGTTCTAAGAGAACTTGTCCTTTTAGAAACTAGCCAAAGAAGTGATTCTTGAAATCCATAAAAGCTTTATTTTATGACTTACCCTTCATTTATGTTAAGTTTTTTTAAGACCTACCCACTTTATATTAGAAAATAACCACCCATCCAACTCATGTGTACATTCACTACATTTTAGGAACCACACCTCTGTCCAAAAAACCTTGTCAACAACTTACGTGCCCTACTAGTTATTCCATCAATAGGTTGTAATAGATTGCATACTTACAACTCATGCAATGAAGTGGATTTTTCCTCCATTTAAATCCTAAAATGTTAGAGGCTACCTCAGTATACTATGGTGTGCATAAAACTTGCATCAATAATCTTACTGGCACTAGAAAGAGGACCAGGACCTCTGATGATAGTAGTTATTCGTTATGTAGATTTGAATTGGATTCACCCAAGAAAGTGACTAGATCTAATTCCCAAGATTGTTTTCTAATCTCACCCTTGATAAATCATAAGAGACCTAGAACTATGCCAACAACCCCAATCTTGAACAATCCATCTATAAGGACTCCTCCTGTAAGGAATCCTTTACCTGGTAATAAACTAATGACTCAACCCTAGTTAGTTAGATCTACTATTGCCATCATGGGAGATGTGCAGGACTACCTCAAAATCTAGAAAAGTACTTGCCATCCTTTTATCCTTTAGGAGTAAGGATAATAGATGAACATATCAAATTAGTTAAATAATTTTTTAGGCTAATGAATGTCGTAGATGAGGATGTTGTATGTAGATTATTCCCTTTTAATTTGATGGATGTTAGTTATGATTGGTATTTAAATCTAACAAAAAACTCCATCACTTCTTGGGATGAATGTCAAGAAATTTTTGTTACATAGTTTGGATAGGTCACCAATCATAGTTTGGTATACCATCACTTCACTACCATGAAGAGGGAACCTAATGAGCCCATATATGGTTTCAATGCAAGATGGAAGAAGATGTACAATTAGTTAACCCCAAGATATAAGTTAGAGGTGGCATTAGCAATAGACATGTGTAATAATGCCTTGGACCCTATCATTATCATGCTTTTGAAAAGATAAATTATAGCCAACACTTTGGCATTATCATTCAAAGAGGCTATCAACATAGATAGGGATTTCAATCCCTAGATGCCTATAGTACCTAATGTTAAAAATGGTTTTCCATCACTAAATATAGTACCACACATGAAGTAGAATGTTCCTATGTTTAATAAAAACTAGTTGTACACAATTCCTCTATTGATAGACAACACAATAAAATTTTGTCTAATTGAATAATCATGTGATGGGTAATGGTTATCATTAGAACCAACAAGCAACTGCACTTCTCACTACCATTTCACAAGGTACGGACTCTACAAAGGTAGAACTAGATTTTATTTAGAAAATGGTTCAAAAGTTGAACAATGATTTCTAAACTATGAAAAGGAGTATCTATAATCCCAATGGCCCAATCGATAATAAAAATGTTGGATTCTAGAGATACAATAGACCATTCAATGAGCATGAACAACCTAACAAGCTTCTAGAGATCAACATAGCAGAAATGGATCTTCCTAGTTGGTGAAAAATTCATAATACTTCTAAGCATGGTGATATTAAATACATTACACTTTATCCAAAATTCACATTATTTTAAAGAGAGGTAGTTAAACAAGATCAAATGCATAATCCACCTGAGTATCATCTAGATCCTGGCTCCTTTAACACTACCATGTTATTTGAAACTCATGAGTTTTGATTTCTAGGTGAAGATGACAATGAGATAGAGGATAACATGGATGAATTCCATACTTTACAATAGTTATAGAGAGGTAAATATAATATAAGGATTAAGCATCCACTTACTACATCAACTCCTCAAAATACCATGGCAATTTCTTCTAATCCTAAAGTAGACAATAATCCACCACCTCTAAAGGGAAGTGATTAGCAACATAACAAGGAAGAACCAAGTAAAGGATAATACAACATTGTTAAGGATATGAAGAAGATCAAGGTGAATATAAATCTTTATGAGTTAGCCTAGATTACCAAATAAAAGGAGTTGCTCTATAAGTCCTTTATTGGGAAGACACCTATAGAGAAACAAAAGCATCTATAGATATATCAAAATCATATAATATAAACATAATTTACAAGATCAAGCCATAATTTCCACCCTTCTTGCTAACTATTTAAACATTAAATAAGAATATTCATAATTATTTTTTTGATTCAGGATCTTTTGAAATGGTCATGCCTACTTCTATATGTCAAAATCTTGGTTTGATGCCAAGCCCTTCAAAGAAGATAGTTTCACAATTATACAAGATAGTGGTCCTTTTAGTTTTTAAACTAAAGGACATGCATATCAAAGTATCCTATAAACTATGAATTCATATGAACATTGATATCTTAGTGGTGGACATACCTGATGGATATGATATGCTATTGAGTAGAGACTGGTCCAAAGCACTTAATGAATATCTCTCTATAGACTTTTTTTCATATATGGCTGCCATGGAGAGGAGTTACAAATTAGATCATAATTAACAAAGAGTTGAGAATGAAGTATCCTATTATAGAATATAATGTTAAGAATGAAGAGGTAAGTTATGAGTCACCCAACCTTAGTATTTATATTTTTACCACTTAAAATCAATTATAAAAACTAGAACCTAAAGGTTCCAATCAGCTATGGACTCTACACTTTGATGGAGTTATATCCAAGTAGGGATCAAGTATGGAAATATAGATGATTGATCCACAAGGTAAGAAGTGTTTGGTATCATATAGGTTATAATTTTCATATGCTAACAATAGAGTTGAGTATGAGGCATTAGTTCTCAAACTACAATTTATACTCAAGAATAATGTGAAGCAAATATTAGTATTTAGTGACTCAGAGCTGGTGGTTGATCAAGTCAAAAATAAATACCAATGAAAGATATATTATTTGAAGAGACACAAGCATAGAGTGTGGAAATTGATTAAATTCTTTGAAGCTTTTATCATAGTATCACTTTTGATAGACCAAACTCAGACTACTAATTCATTTACTATCACTTCTTTTAATCTAGAGCCACTATACTAGTCTAAGGTTAAAAAGTCTCAATTTAATTGGTACCTTGACCCTTTGTTCTAGATAACTTATAAAATTTATAGGTCTTTGATGATGATCAATAGATTATTAAATTTTTAACCAATTTAGGGGAATTTAAATCCCAAATCATCAATGACAAGGACATTAATTACCTCTACTAAGAGGAGTTAGATACAATGGGCATTCTTCATCTCAGAGAGAATCAAATCCCAACCAAGTTGGTCTCTTTGGAAATACCATTTGATATATACCCTCAATATTATAAACTCAAGTAGCCTAAGGTTAATGAATCTAACTTTGAAATAAAAAATATAGGAGATGAGCATAACCCATGTTATGTGAATATTGGCTTCAACTGTACCCAAAAATAAAAACATTTAGGGAAGGATTAATCACTCAATATAGGGATTTCATTGCCTAGACATATGAAGATTTGAAATTATATGACCCATAGGTCATTACTCATATGGTTCCTTTGAATTTAGATTATAAACCATTTAGACAAAGGTAAAGACTAGTCAATCCTATTTTAGAGTGTCTCATTCGTGGAGAAGCTTTTAAATGCAAAAATCATCTTCCTAGTATGACATTCTACTTGGGTGGCCAATTTGGTCTGAGTAAGAAAGAAGAATGGTGAGATCAGATTATGTGTGGACATCAAAAATCTAAACAAGGCTTATAAAAATAATAATTATCCTCTACCTTATCTGGATGAGGTGATAAAAATAATAAGTGGTTCCAAAATGATGTCCTTCCTAGATGGATTTTTAGGATATAATCATGTGCTAGTGCAATCTAAGGACATAATAAAAATGAAATTTACATATGAAGTGGGAAAATAATGCATATAAGAGGATGCCTTTTATCCTGATAAATGTAGGAGCTGCCTTTCAACATGCCATGGATCATTATTTCAAATGATTAACAAGAAATGTATAATAATCTACATGGATAATCTTATGACATTTTTAAATAATTATAAAGACCACATAAATCATCTACAATCTAGATTTGAGAGATGTAGAATGTTTAGTATTTATCTAAACCCAAAGAAAAGTACATTCAGAGTGACTGAAGGTAATATTTTTTGGCACATCATCTCCAAGGATGGAATCACCATTTATCCAAATAGAATTTAGAGAATTTCAAAAAATTAGCCACAAAATAACAAGGAGCTTAAATCATTATTTAAAAAGATTAACTTCATAATGAAGTTCATCTCAAGATTTACAAAAATTGTTTGACCTTTGAATGCCATGCTCAAATAGGATTCCAAAATAGAATGGATAGTTGAAGCCCAAAAGTCCTTCCAAGACATTAAAGATGCAATATCATAGGATCTAGTATTGATTAGTCTATATTTTTAAAAAGATTTTTATATATATTCACTCTCTTAAGAGCATATGATTGTTGTTGTCATCACACAAAAGAAAGAAGATATTGAGCATCAAATTACATTCATGAGCACAAATTTGAAATATGCATAGCTTAGATATTCTATGATTGAAAAATAGATTTTTGCCCTTGTAAAGGAAGTAAAGAAGCTTTGAAATTATATCTTATCGAATAAAACCATTACCATCATGCCTGATCCTATTGTTAAGCTCACTCTTTCATGAAATGAGCTAGGAGAATGCTAAGGCAAATGTGTGGCCAAGATGCAAGAATTTGACTTAGATATCAAGCTCAAAAATATCATTCTAATCCAAGGCATTATTTATCTTATGACTAAACTAGGTCCTTTTATCATAGTTAAATAGGTATGTAAAGCTCAAGTATCTAAAGGAGAGTGGAATACTGATATAATACAATATTTACTTATAAGAACTTGTTCCCTAGATTTAAATAGAGAAAGAAGATCTTTGAGGATCAAATCTCCTCATTATATGATCAAGAAGGGAGTCCTCTATAGAACAAATTATGAAAGTATTTATCTCAAGATCTCACTGGCATTAGAAGGAGGTCCAACATCTCTAATAATAGTAGTTATTCTTTATGTAGCATTACACTGGAGTCACCTTGGAGAGTGACCATATCCAATTCCTAGGCTAGATTTCTAGTCTCACCCCTAATAAATCATAAGAGACCAAGAAATATGCTAAAAACCCTAGTCTACACCTATCCACCTCTAAGTAATCCTTCTCCCATAAGGAATCATTTACGTATTAATCAACTAATGGCTTAGTTTTGGTTAATTAGATCTACTATTTTTATCTTAAGAGACATGCATGACTTACCTTAGAATCTGAAAAAGTACTTTCCATCCTTTTCTCCTTTAAGAGAAAGGTTAATAGAGGAACATAAAAAATCAATTAAATCTACTTTAAGGATAATTAATATCATAGATGAGGATATTTCATGTAGATTATTGCCTTTTACATTAATGGATGTTGCTTATAATTGGTATTTAAATCTAACATAAAATTCCATCACTTCTTAGGATGATTTTCTAGTACATTTTCTTGTGAATTTTGGATAGGTCACCAATCTTGGTTTGGATTACTATCACTTCATTATCTTCAAGAAGGATCCTAACAAGCCCATCTATGGTTTCAATGTGATATGGAAAAATATGTACAACTAGTTGACCCCAAAATATAAACAAAAGGTGGAACTAGTGTTGGAAATCTACAAGAACGCCTTTCACCATATAACTATCATGTTCTTGAGAAGAGAAATTAAGGATAACACTTAAACATTATCATTTGAAGAGGCTAATAGCATAGATACGAAGCTCAATCCCTAGATGTCTAGAGTGCCTACTGTCAACAACAATTTCTTAGCACTAAATCCAATACTAAACATGAAGTAGAATGTTCCCACATTTGATCAGAAATAATTGTACACACAACTTCTACTAAAATAGACAACATAGTTAAATTTTGGATACTTGAAAATCTATGTGATGGGTAATGGTTATCAGTAAAACTAGAATGTAGTTTCACTTCCCACTAACATTTTAAATGGTACAAACTCTACAAAGGTAATACTAGATTTTGTTCAAAAGAATGCTCAAAATTTTAGAAATTATTTCTTAAATATGCAAAGAAGGATGGAAAATTTTGATGACCCAACAAACAATTAAAACATTATATTTTAGAGATATAATAGACCATTCAACAGGCTTGAATAGCCTAACAAGCTTCCAAAGATAAACATAGTAGAAATGACTCTTCCCAATTAATGCATAGTTCACAATACTTTGGAGCATGGTGAGCTTAACTGAATTGGATTTTTTTAGGATTAAAAATATTCCAAAGAGAGGTAGTTAGACAAAATAATATGCATAACCTACCTGAGCGTCATCTAGATCCTAGCTCTTCCAGCACTACCATGTTATTTGAAATTCATGATTTTCCATTTCTAGATGAAGATGACAATGAGCCACATTACAATATGGATGAAGTCCACACTTTCCAACAATTATAGAGAGGTGCATAAAATATAAGGAATAAGAAAAGAATTACTACATTGACTCTAAATACCACAATGATTCCTCCTAATCTTAAAGAAGATAATAATCCACCCCCTCCAAAGGGGAGTGATCAGTAATAGAGCAAGGAATAACCAAGTAAAAGAGGATACAACATTATTGAGGACATGAAGAAGATCAAGGAAAATATAACTCTTCATGAGTTAGCTCAGCTTACTAAATGAAAAGGGCTACTCTATAAGTCCATTACTAGGAAGATGCCTATAGAGAAAGCAAAAGCATCTACAAAAAAATAAAAAGCATCTAATACCAATATCATCTACAAGAGCAAGCCAAAATTTCCACCCTTTCTGGTGACTATCTGAGCATTTAGTAATAATATTCATAATTATTTAGTTGATTCTAGAGATTTTTAAACACTCATGCTTACTTCTACATGTCAAAAGCATGGTTTGATACCAAGCCCTTCAAATAAGATAGTTTCATAATTTGACAAGATAGTGGTGCTTATAGTTTTTTAACTACAAGACATGTGTATCCATTTAGCCTCTAAACCACATGTTCAGATGACAATTTCTTTGTTAGTGTGGACATGCCTAAAGGTTATAGTCTATTACTGAGTAGAGATTAGTCCAAAGCACTTAGTGTATATCACTCTATAGAATTTTCTCATATATGGATGCCATGGATAAGAGTGGTGCATCAAATTAGAATTGGCAGAGAACTAAGAATGAAATATCCCATTATGGAATACAATATCAAGAATGAAGAGGTAAATTATGAGTCACCCAAACTTGGTATTTACTTTTACCATAAAATCAATTACAAAAGTTAGAGCATGAAGAATCCAATCAGATATGGACTCCGCACATTGATGACACTAGATCCAAGTAGGGATCAGGTGTGAGAATTAAGATGATTGATCCATAAGGTTATTTTTATTGGTAGAATATAAGTTGTGATTTCCATGCACTAACAATAGAGCTAAGTATGAGGCCTTGTTTTAGGATTATAGTTTGCACTCAAGATTAATGTGAAGCAAATATTAGTATTTGGTGATTCAGAGCTAGTGGTTAATCAAGTCAGAAATAAATACCAATGCAAGTTGTATTATTTGAAGAGACACAGACATAGAGCATGATACTTGATTGAAAGTTTTAAAGTTTTCAATATATTAGTACTTCATAGAGAGTAAAATTAGACCATTGATTCATTAGCTATTGTTGTTTCTAATCTAGAGTTATTACAAGATTCTAAGGTAAAAAAGTTCTCAATTGAATTGGTATGTTGCCCCTCTATTCGAAATAATGTATAAAATTTCTATGTCTTTGATAATGATTAGTAGATTATTCATTTTTTAACCAATTCAAGGGAATTCAAATATCAAATCATCGATAATAATGGCATTAGTCACCTTTATCAATAGGATTCAAATAAAGAGGGCATTCTTTAGCTCAGAGAAAATTGAATTCTAATCAAGATGGTCTCTTTGGAAAGACCATTCAACATAGACCATCAAGATTAGCAACAAAGGTATCCCAAAGTTAATTAATATAACTTTGAAAGAGAAAATATAAGAGATGAGCATAACCCATGTTATGTGAATATTGGCCTTAGTTTCACCCCAAAACAAATATAGTGAGTGAAGGATTTAATCACTTGATATAAGGATGTCATTGCCTAGACATATAAAGATTTGAATGTATATGACCCATAAGTCATTACTCATATGATTCCTTTGAATCTAGATCATAAACCATTTAGATAGAGGCAAAGACCAGTAAATCCTATTCTGGAGCCTCTCAGTTAGAGAGAAGTGAAGAAGCTTTTATATGCAAAAATCATGTTCCCAATCAGACATTATACTTGGGTGGCCAATTTGGTCCTAATAAGAAAGGAAAATGGTGAGATTAGATTATGTGTGGACTTTATAAATCTATACACAACTTTTGAAAAGGATAATTATCCTCTTCCTTCTCTGGATGGGGTGATACAAATAGTAAGTGGTTATAAAATGATGCCTTTCCTAGATGGATTTTTAGGCTACAATTAGGTACTAGTAAAATCTAAGGATAGAATGAAGATTATGTTTATCATCAAGTGTAGAACTTATGCATATAATAGGATGCATTTTGTCCCAATAAACATGAGATATACCATTCAATGCACCATGGATCATGCTTTCAAAGGATTAAAAATAAAATGCATAATCATTTACATGGGTAGTCTTACAACATTTTTAAAGAATTAGAAAGACCACATAAGTCATCTACAGTTCATATTTAAGAGATTCAAAAGTTTTAGTATGTTTTAAAACCCAAAAAGAATTCAAAGTGATTTGGGGCCCATCATCACCAAAGATGGGATCACCATTGATCTAGATATATTTTAGGAAATTTCAAAAAATCAACCACCAAATAATAAGGAACTTAAATCATTCTTTGAAAATATTAAATTCATAAGGAAATTCATCTCAAAATTGGAAAAAATAATTATACCTATGAATGCCATATCAAGTAGGATGTAAAAATAGAGTGGGCATATGAATCCTAAATGTCTTTCTTGGACATTAAAGATGCAATATCATAGGCTCTAGTATTGATCAGTCTATATTTTACAAAAGATTTTTATTTATACTCATTCACTTTAGAGAATATGATTGTTTTTTTCATCATATATAAGAAAGAAGAGACTAAGCATCCAATTTCATTCATGAGCACAAATATGAAAGATGTAGAGCTGACATATTCTATTATTGATAAATAGATTTTTTCCTTGTCAAGGAAATAAAGAAGTTTCAACATTATATCTTGAGGAATAATACCATTACCATCATGCCTGATCCTACTATTAAGCTCACTCTTTCACAAAATAAGCAAGGATAATGTCAAGGCAAATGGATAGCCAAGCTTCAAGAATTTAACATAGAGATTAATAATGCAAAGATAATTAAGGGGTAAGGCATTATTTAGTGTATGAATAACCAGATCCTCATATCATAGTTGAATAGGTATGTGAAGCTCAAGTATATAAAGAAGAGTGGTATACTGATATAATACAATATTTAATTATAGGTACTTGTTCCCCAGAGCTCAATAGAGAAAGAAGAGATTTGAAGCTCAAATATGTTCATTACATGATCAAGAATGGATTCCTCTATAGAATATATTATGAAGGTATTTGTCTTACGTGTGTATCTGTATAAAAAGTCAAATAAATATTAGAGAAATTACATCATAAGATAGGCAGTTGTCTTCCTTCTAGAAATACCACAACCCATAAGATCTTAATAATGGGCTACTATTGGCCAAATTTTTTTTAGGGATGCTCAAGCTCATGTGAGAACATTCCATGAATGTCAATCTCTAGAGAATAGAGAAGCACACATAATAATTCCTTTATATCTGATTTTTGAAGGAAGGCCCTTTGACTAGTGGGGTTTAGACTTCATTAGTGTTATTAACCCAAATTCCTCAGTAGGACATAATTCATTATTATTGTAACAAACTATTGCACTAGATAGACCAAATCCATAGCCAAAAATAATTACAGAGTACAAGACATGATTCACTTTTTGGAGGAACACATAACAACTAGATTTGACACATTTATTTGGTTTGTGACAATGGATCAAATTTTATATCAAAAAAATTTACTGAATGGGCAATGATAACCAAATTATTATCAAGTTAGATTATAAATATTACCCTCATGTAAATGGGTTGGTAGAATCAATTAACAAGAATATGATCGCTGTAATTATGAAATCAATAGGGGACAAGCCCAGGGACTAGAACAATTTATTAAAGTATGATCTTTAGGCAGACCAGACTAGACACAATCAAGCCCTTAAAGCTTTAACCTATCTACTAGTATATAGATGCAAGCATGTGTTCCCAATTATGCTAGAATTACCCATTTATCAATTTATGTAGGACTACATGGAATGGAGTGATAAAGTAAAATCAAGATTTCTAGACATAATAGAAATTTAGGATTTAAGGACTAAGGCCTTATAGGCATTCAACAAACACTGGGATGTGGTCAAGAGGTGGTTTGATAAAAGATAAAAAGTCAAAGCATTTAGGATTTTAGATCTAGTGCTACTTTGGGATAAATCCCATGAGAAGAAAGGATAACATACCAAGTTTTCCCCATTATGGATTGGACCATACTATATTTCAAAGATCATGGGAAATAATTAATTTTGTTTGAATTACCTCTAAGGTATGGATCTTGCATATCCATTCAATGGAAGGCTCCTAAAGTATTACTTGAGGGCTATGTCATCTGTTGATGTTACTAAGTAATAAAGTACATATGAATGTAGCTATAGGATTATATTATATTTCCCACTTTCTTAGATTATATTTCTTGAATTCATAGATTATATTTCCTTATTTCTAGATTAATCTTTCATACTTTTAGTATTTTGCTTTCATAGATTAGATTTCATGTTCTCTAGATTAGATTTTAGTTCTTTTTCAGATTAGTTATTCTTTTATTTCTTTGACAATAAGAATTGTGTTTGATCTAACTATATCTAAGTTAAAATCCAAACCATCTAATCTTATGACTTATAGAAGGGGGAAAATCAAAATCTAGACAATTTGGGACTAGTTTACAGATTAGGTGTAATTTTATGTTTTTTGAGTCTTTAGGATGAAGATAGGTAATCATAGATTATTATGAATGGTGTCACAATTGAATACTTTTAATAGGCATGCAAATATTTCTCATAGAGTAATTCAAACAAATTTAATTTTTTTCTTATTTTATTAGATCAAATGCACTTATCAAATTAAATGCCTGTTGGGAATGAAAATTCTAAGTATAGATGTAGCTAGTAGTGACATTCTAATAATGGTTTGTTTCATAATTATACTATCTCACTATGCATTCCATCTCTTCTCATTTCCATTCAAGAAAAATAAAAGAAAAAAAAAACAAAATAAGAAATAGCCAATGAGTTCAAAAGAGAAAAATAAAATAAAAAAGATCACATTATGAAATAAGGTCACTATACCATGCATCATGATCAAAATAAAATTATGGAATGAGAAGAGGAGGATCACAAGGTATCTCTATCAAGGATATGGATGCCTAGCTGGTAGCAAAACAATCCCTGAGTTTCCCTTATTCTTGAGATTTAAGAGATACTAAAATGAAACCTACAGCTTCATCAAGCCTTTGAAAAAATCATCACAACAAGGGTTAAATAAACTACACATTTGCCACACACAAATCTAATAAATTAAAAGGAATTTATGTTGTGTAATTGAACTTGGGAGTCTATTTCATGTTTTTGATTTATGTATTCTTCTATGACACACTTCATGATTGATTTAAGATTACAAACTAGAGTTTTATGTTCTTGAATACTTGGGAGTATTCCCCCTATCAGTTAGCATTTGTTGTAACTAACATCCCATTTTTCTATAGGGAAATGGGGACCTATTTTTTCATACTATGGTCTTGACTTTGAGCACCTCTTCTATATGTTTAAGTAAAATTTGGGAAAAGATTGATTATTGGCCTTTTCATAATTTAAGAAAAATGGCATTGGTATTGTGTTCATAGACTAATTACTTATATTAGGCTTATGTTTTTGGGTTTATCTTTATCAGACTTGTGCAACTTGTCTTTTTAGGTTCTATGTTTCAAGTGTTTTGTCCATTACCTTTGCCAACTAATTCTTTGTGGACTTTTTTCTAACAGACATATTCTATCAAGGAAATTGTTGCAAACATTTTGTCTAAAATAATTCCCCTAAATGAAATTCATTCGTAGACAATTTTTCTAAAATAAATCCTCTGATAGATTTCCTTTAGCCCTCTAGACCTACCATTCAGCCTTAACCCAGATACCCTTCAGCCTTTTTGAAAGTGCCATTTGGCCTTTCAAAATTATCCTTCAAGAATTTTGTCCTGATCCCTTTGCCCAATGAAAATGACACTGAGACTTTTTTTGTTAGATATTTTTTTTGACATAAAAATATTGAAACAATGACCCTGAGGGCACATACCCTTTAAGCTTGTGTAACCTATCCTTTAGGAATTTTGTCTCAGACCCATTCCCCACTAAAACTTTACCTTATGAAGTAGACCCTTCAGGCATTTTTTCCATGAAGTAGATCCTTTGAACCTTTTTCACCTACCCTTTGGATTTTTTGAAATGACCCTTCAAACATTTTGAGTGACCCTTAATCCTTTTTTGAAATATCCACCTATCCTTCAGGACTTTGTCCTTGCCCCTTATCCCTTTATGACTTTATCTTAGTCTATTTTTCATACTGCACCTACCCTTTAAGACTTTTATCCCAAGCCCTTTACCCTGTGAAACTTACCCTTTGTGATAATTGTAATGGTAAATTTCCATAAGGACTTGCCCTTTAGCCTTTCTAAATAACCATTCAACCTTTATGAAGTATATCTTTTAGGACTTTTAACATTGACAAAATGACCTATGAAGTAGACCCTTCATATTTTTGCTAAATAAAAATAACCCTTCGATAATTTTGGAAGTGACCCTTTAGGATAATTGCTTCAAAACTTTTACTTGATGAAATAGGTTTTTAGGGAAATTATTATAGACATTTTATTTGAAATAATTCCCCTGATGAAATTACTTTATCAACATTTTTCCAAAACATTTTTCTTGATGAATACCTTACTACTAACAACACTACTATCCTTACTATACTTAATTGAATAAAAGGTGAAACTACTTCCCATTAATAGTATGAGACCACCACCAACTTAAACTAACAAAGTTTGAATTATATAAGGATTATATGCAAAGTGAGCATTGGGAATTTATGTTGGATGAACTATTATTCAATGCAAAAATTCTATGTATTTGATGCATAACCATCTAATCCTTCATTACTTTCTAACAAACTTGCATTCAAAGTCTCTTGCTATCGTATACATCAAAGAGACCTAGCTACTTCATATAAAGAGAATTATGAGTAAACAATGATCAAGCTAGAGCATAATTGAGCATAAAATACACATAACACCTAAAAGGAAATTTTAAGAAGCATAACGCATATGCAACAATGGTATCTTAATTTAAGACATTCAAGGGAGCAAATCTATAATCACCATATTCAATCAAAGATTTTACAAAGTTCATGGATACAATGTTTGATGCTACCATATTCTAAAATAGATACACCAACTATTCAGAGTTATGGGATGTAGTCAATTATGTGGACATGGTTTTAGAGGAAAATAGGATGACACTTGTTGATAGGATAATTTTCCAAGAATTGTTGGCTTTCAAACACTAAATGTTACATTTTGTTACCACCAAGACAGAGGTGATGTCATGAATCAAACTCTAATAAGATTTGTTTTTCTTAGGAAAGATATCATAAGATTATTTCGTTCATTACTCTATAAAAACACATTTATCACATACATTTTAGGACCTCACTTCCAATAATATCTATCCTTGACCATACCTGATGCCTATTTTGACAAACATACATTGGTGCAATTTAGTGCATAGAACTAAATTAATAAGGCACTCTCTTCATGGTTTCCCCTAGACTAGATCATCACTTTAAAATGGAAGAAGCCAAAGGGAGATATTTCCATTAACAAGTTTAGAATGGGGATACGTATCAACATGGCTATCTTCAATTGACTTTAAGTTATGCCAAGTATTCTTTTTTTAATCTATATTAGGTACCATTATTATACATGATGATTACCCATGATCTTGTATATGCCCTAGGTGAGATAATTAGCTTCCATTTGAGAGAGAAAATAATTGAAAAGGACAAGTGTCCCATGCCTTCAAAAAAATTATATATGATGTCCTATTTTCTAGATGTTGTTATGGGAACTTATTATAGAGACTCGAGGGAATTTTGGAATCCAACCATAGACTATATCAAAAATAGAATTTGTGACCACTACCAATTTATGAACATATTCCACCTACACTAGGAATATGGTTAGAATATTAGAGGATGTATATCTATAGGTTTGGAAATCCATTCATGGTTCACCCATGCCCAAAATTAGAGCAAATACTGTAAATAAATTGGAGTTAAAGGGGATTATTTCCTATTTCCAAACTTCAAATTCATAATGATTTGGGTGAACAAGGTTAATCCTTTATGTCTCCCAAAATACACCTAGACAAGTTGGTAGAGAAATAAATTTCTTTCTAATTATGGTGGAGGATTGAAGAGGACATTTCTAGGTAGAATAAAGCTTTGTACTTTGCCACTATTTAATAATTGGGAGAATGATCTACATAATGAGGAAGTATTTTGGAGAAGTGGAAGGCAAGTAAGGGAGTTATCCTTTGCCCATGCTTCCACATAGAGATTGAGATCCACATGGGTTTATTCAAAGGAATCTATAGGGATTTAGCATCCCTTACGACCATGTTCCCTATTCTTATGATTTTCTATTTCTAAATGCAAAGGATGATGAAGATATTTTAGAGAGGGCAAGAGTTGTTGTACTGAAGGAAGAGCATTTGAGAATGATCCAAGAGGACTCCTCAATTACTGTAACATAACTAGATGGTAAGAAGACTCTATATAAAGGATGGGACCATACTGAATTTAGGAGAGGATAGTCTAAGGAGAAATCTAAGGACTAGATAGGTTCCTCATCTCAAGTACTTCCTTTGAAATTATGACTCAAGAGTGTGAAGAAAGATCCTAGGATATTTCAACAAAGAACTAGCAAGGGAGCACAAGTAAGGGACCCCATCAATTTAGCTTATTATGAAGAGGAGAAAACATAAGAATGGCCCATTACAAGTTCCATTTAAGTGACTAACACTATGCCCCAAGTTTAGATTCCTACATATATTGGGATAGTAACATAAGAGGTAGACAAATCTACCCAACAAGGCTTCCCCACATAGCTGAAGACCCCTCAAGTTGACATATGGAAGCCTAAAACTCTAACAGGCAACCCCATAATGGAATCATCATAAGGCTTGCCTATTACACCTCCATGTTCAAAACCAACATAGGGAGAGGTTGTGATAATTAAGGATATTGAGGATGATTTTGATGAAAAAGTAGAGGTAGAAATATCTAAGGACATGAGCCTTTAATCATAGCCTATAATGCCTATTTCCCTAGGTACTCAACCCCTCATAAGTGTTTCTTTATCTTATGTGTTATTTTTTGGACATGTTTCAATTTCTTCTATGTTGAGGACACACTAGTTAAAAGTGCCTACTTCCACCTCCATTAATCCCTTCACCAACACTAACATTGATCCACTCTCCACTTCCATTGTACTCACCATGTCAACCTCCTTTATTGCTTCTAAAACTTCTACTATCAAAGACTTAAATAAGAAGAAGGCGTCCATAAAGGTACAAAATGCATTGACCAATCCATAAATCCATGCCCAGTCCACCCAGATCACCCTTCCAATACCATCCACTACCTCAATAGAAGAAACTATTGTGAAAAGTTTTAGTATGGTAAGGAAGGCCAAACCCAAATTAATAATAGTCCACCCACTCCCTAAATTTAGAGGAATAGATTGGTCCAAGATTATATGGCCTACCCTACTTAATGTACTTGTCAAAGTAAAAAACAAACAACTAGAAGTAGAGGAGGTTAAGGAAGTGCTTTTTGTTATAACCGTAGATGCTTCATAATTGGACATTCCTCCATGGGTTATAGATGCAAGAAGCAAGGCTTACCAAATTCCTAGCTTCAAGATCACTAAGCTTCCCTCCATCTCCACTCTATTTGACCCCCCATATAGTATTATATAGAGGGTAAGGAAGAGGAAGCTAGAAGATGATAAGGGAATATAAATAATTCTTGAAGAAAGACATGAAGTATTCTCCCTCACTAAGAGGTAGAATATACATCCTAAGTAATCTCTTTATATTAAAAATCTTGCAAACCTAGACCAAGCCCATAAGGATGTTATAGTATCTATCCATGAGGGAATATATATGGATTGACAAGAGATAGAGGCCCAAGTAGAATAGTTGAAGGAAAAGGCAAAGACCATACATACCCCTATATGAACATAAATTAAGGTGCAAGAAGCAACTTCCTGATGTTATAAATACTTGGGAGGAATTAGAGTTTATAAAGGCCAAAATGGCCCCTCAAGAAAATAATGTCAAAAAATTATACTATTCTTTGAAATATGATAGTCTTAATTTGAAGATGTTAGTTTCATACACAAGCAACTTTTATATAGTCAGCTATACTTAATGACACACTAGAGGCATCTAATGCATTAAAATTAGTTGTCATAAGGTAAGAAGAAGTAAAGGAGTGCCTATAATTAGTCAAGGCCTTAATCTCCAAATATCAGGGGAATGAGGCCTAAATCCTCCATATTTTTCATGATTTGAATCTATCAAAGGTAAAGGACACAACATCCAAATTGATTAGTAGGATCAATTTTGATAAACTCATTCAAAAAGTGGAAAATGAATTGAAGCAAAGTTTACAAGGATTAACACTAAAAGAGATAGATTATGAGTTGAGTGTGGCTAGAAATAAAGTTACAGAGGTGGAAATTTTCAAGAATAATTTCTAGATGACCAAAGATGAGCATGCAATAATCCTGGTCAAGTTAAAAAGATACATCAACCACCATTTTTAAAATTGAACATTATACAATAGTAACATGACATGGTATATAAATTTTATCAAGATAAAGAGTCCAAGAAAAGGTAAGCTTCTAGTGATGGATTGACATATACAACTTCAACTACTACCATTGTAACTACTACATCAACTAAATTATATTTAATGCTTCACATGATGTAGCCTTGATAGGCTAAGATTTTGTGCATGTAAAATTTTATAAGAACATATTTTTTCCTTGTAGTTCAAAATTTTTATTGGAAAATTGTATTTATATTTTTTACACATGAACCCTTGCATGGATTTTAAAATGTCAACATATTTAATTGATAACTATAATATTTGTCTTATACAATTTTGGATACAATTAGAACTCATGTTTTAACTACCATATGTAAACACCTTGCATGAACTTGAAGGATGAGATGACCCCTTCCCCAAGTCTATTTAAATAGTTTTAATCTAATTTGAATATTTTTATAGAATTTTGAATGCAAGAGAAGCATCAATTTTGATCATCAACAAATGTGTTTGTGTATTTTCTTTCCATTTTTTATGTAATTAGTTGTTACTTTATTTGGTTGTATGTTTCAATAATCCTTAGTGTGTAATAACTGTGAATAGATTCTTGGTTATTATAATTAATGTAATGATCTATGGATGTGAAATTACTATTTAAGGATTGGTAAATATATTTATTAGGATAATTAAGTTCAAATTGATTCATAATTCTGAGTATGCTTGAGTGATTTCTTGATGTAGTTTTCTTTGTATGTGCAACAACTACCTTGGATACTTCACTATCCCAGACCATCATATCATGATTAAGGGTGTACAACATATTCACTAAAAGGAGCATCATTTTTTTTAGGATTTTAAATATATTGCATCATTATTTACTTAGATTTCTTATCCATGTCTAAGTGTGTGTGCAATTTCTACTAGCAATAGATGTAGGTTCTGAGAGAATTTCTCCTTTTAGAAACTAGCTAGGGAAGTGATTCCTCAAAACCACATAAGCATTATTTTCTACCTTACCCTTCCTTTATTTTGAGTTTTTTTGAGACCTACCCACTTTATATTAACAACCAGTCTCCCATCCAACTCGCAAAGAGATTTATTACCTTTTAGGAACCATAATTCCATCTTAAAAAACTCATCAAAAACCTATGCACCCTACCATCTATCCCATCAACAGGTTGTAATAGACCATGTAATTTCAACTCATGCCCTAGAGTGGAGTTTATTTCCATTGAGATCCTAAAATTTTAGAGGCTACCTTGTTATGTTTTGGTGTGCATGAAACCCACATCAACATTATCTAAGATAATTTTTTTTGGAAACCCATGTAATATACACATTTCTTTTGAAAACCTTTTAGAAATCATAGGTGCATCTTCAATTGTATTATAAATAATAAAATTAGATACTTTGGTTAGTTTATCCATAACTACCAAGATCATGTCATGATGATTCCTAGACATAGGCAAATCTTTGACAAAATCCATAATGATCACTTTCCATTTCAATTGAAGTATATAATGTGGGTATAGTAACTCAGCTGGATGCACATGTTCAACATAAATTCATTGATTATATAAGCATTTAGAAATCAAATAAGGTGCATCTTTCATAATTCCCTTCTAAAAATATAGGGTTTTTAATTTTACTACCAACTTAGTCACTCCAGGATGCCCTAAACATGGAGCATTGTGTAATTCATTTAACACAATTATCCTCAAATTATCCTTATTAGGAACTTAAATCCTATCATTATGCCCTAAAATCCCATCATTATCTAACTTAAATCCTTGATATATATGATCTTATGAGGTTTTTAGCCAAAACTTTCTTAACTTTCTCATAAAAATCATCACCAAGTGAGAATTCTAATACCTAGTCTTTGAAGGTGCTTCTAATTATAGCTAAAGCTATAATGTATCTTATACAACTAAGGGAATATATTAATATATTTTAATTTAATTTAATGTATTTGATATCAAAATCTTAATATGATAAAAACTCTAACCACTGCCTCTGATGATAATTGAGTTTAGGATGGGTGAAAATATACTTAAGACCTAACTTATTGATCTTAAGTTCAAAATTTTTACCCAATAATTAATGCCTCCAAACTTATAAGGCGTGAACTATAATATACATTTATATATCAAGAGTAACCTAATTTTCTTCCCAAGGTTTCAATTTCTAAGATTCATATGCCACAACTAAACCATCCTACTTGATTACACCTCTTAAACTATCAACTGAAGCATCAATTATCACTAATAAATACCCATTCAGATATAGGATTTCCAAAATTGGTGTAAAGTTAAGTGTTTTCACATTACCTAAAAGGATTATTCACACTTATTTGACCAGATAAAATGTTACTCATTTTTTAAGAGAGGTTATTGGGTTAGCTATCTTGGAAAATTTTAGTAAAAACTTCCTATAGTATCCTACTAATCCCATGAAACTACACACTTCATACATGTTTTTAGGTTTTGGATAACCCATGATGACCCTAATATTAAATGGATCCATTAAAATTTCCTCTATATATATTATGTGTCATAACTACTGTACTCTCTTTTAAAAGAAATTACATTTTGATAAGTTAAATAAAGTTTGTGTTTTTGTAGCTATTATAAAACTAAACATAAGTGCTCAACATGCTCTTCTTCATTATTGGAATAGGAGATGATTTCATCAAAAAAGAGTTAAAAAAATTGATAAATATAATCTTCAAACCCACTATTCATTAGGTTCATGAATGTTTTGGGTGCATTTGTTAACCCAAAAGGTATCACTATAAACTCATAGTGCCCATTATGAGCTATAAAATCTATTTTAAAAATATCCTCATCCTGAGTCCTCAACTAATGGTATCTTAATAAAAGATATATCTTTGAGAATACTATAACACCATGCATTTGATAAAAAATATCATCAATGAAAATAATAGATTCATGTTTTTGATTGTTGATTTATTAAACATGTAGTAGTCAATCCACAAGTGAAGGGTTCCATCCTTCTTATTAATGAAAACTATAGGTGAACCCCAAGGTGAAACACATGGTTGAATTAAACCCTTGTCTAACATCTCTTTAAGTTCTGAGTTTATATCAATTATATTCATATTTATCATCTTATAGGGTCCATTAGACTGTGGTTCTGATCTTAGAATGATATCTGGAATAAAATCAAATTCCATCTTTTAAGGCAACCTCAGTAACTCATCTATAAAAAATACTAAAATTATTGTATAAAGGGATAATCTTCGAAGGTGAGTTCCTTGTATTATATAACTTCATCCATTTTGACAAGGAACCCTTAACATCCCTTTCATTGAGCTTTTTTTATCTGAATGGAAAATATCTTCCTAACCTTCAACTTTCTCTCACTTCCATATATTTGGGTTTGGTTTCCCAACTCATCTAGTCGTTCAACCTTTTTAAAGAAGCTATCCACTTTGGTTGTATGCCTAGAAAACCAATTCATTCTTAGGATCACATCATATGACCCTAGTGGTGTTTCATAAAGATCCATACTTATGGTGAATTCTAGAAACTATATTTTATCCTCTATGAGAAATTTATCGACTTTGACTTTAGGCTCATTCCCATACAATACTGACAATGCATTTTCCATATAACTAGCTTCAATAGATAATTTACTTAACATTCTATGATATATAAATAATTAATTATATCCAATATCAATCATAATAATAATTGGATGACCAAAAAGAGTACTTGATACTTCAATGGGAGAGGCTTGGAATTCATTCTACTGATTATCCATTGCTATATGGATACACTATTGGAAGGTTCCTTATTATGAAGAAGAGGTTATACTCTTTTTCATTCCATATATATTCCACTAAGGACAATATTTGGCATAATTATATCTTCCACATGTAAAGCATCCTACTATAGGTCTCTTCCTCTCAACTTGCTTTGTACGCTTAAATATTTCTTTGAAATTGCCTCCTAGTTTCATTTTCCTAGAAGAATTTTCAAACCATGTATTCTAAGTGGTGAATGAATTATTACAATTTCCATTCCATTTCTATTTAATATTATTTAAATTTGTCTTGTAACTACCAAAATTTTTACTGTACTTATCATTTACCTCTACCTTTGATTTTAGCTTATGTTCCTATTTTACAGCATTTTCAAACACTTGATCCATAGTGGATGGTCCATACACATCCACATCATAATGAATTTGGGGTTTTAGACCCATAATTAACTACTTGATATGTAAAAATTAATCTTTATAGTATTGTGGAGCATATTTAAAAAGCTTAATAAATTACTCCCAGTACTGATTCATTGACAAGTTTCCTTGCCTCAAGTTTTGAAAATATATGAACTTTTAATTGAAAAAAAGCTGAGGTAACCATCATTATCTAAAAAGATTCACAAATTAATCCCATGTGGTGGTATTTTAATCCAAATTCATTTCAATCTTTTGGTTAGCCCACCGGCTTGCTACTTCACCAGCTAATTGGTAATCTCCCCACACTACCTTAGTGACTTCAGAGTAATTTCAAATATAAATGTTATTTTCCTCTATGTGATCCAAACTTTAGCTCCATAACCCAAAATTACGTCATCAAATTTAGGTGGATTTACCTTCTTCATTTTCAAGGATTCGAACAAGATCAAAGATGGCACATTGAATGCACTGAAACTTAAACAAAGCAAAATGAGTTTTGATTTCTAAGTGGGATGATGTGATTCATGAATAATTCTTGAATCAGTATCAAATTCATTTACAAAAACTATTTTTTACAATTGAAATTTTTTATACAAATACACATCCAATACTATGTTTAAAATACATCCAAAATAAAACAAAATAATGTATGATTTCCAATATACATTTTAATAAGTATAAAAAATATAGAATGAGCTACATTTAATAGATCCATGATCCATCACATAGCCTAAGAATTATCCATTTGGTTGAATCAACTTAGAGCGAGAGAGACATCATCATAAGAGTTTTTTACCTTCAAACATATACCAATGTTCTCCTACATACCTCCACTCTGGGATTTCTCCTACCCTTTTCAAAGGGGTAGATAAGGATAATATGGATATTGAAAAATAATCAAAACCCATGTGTGTATACTAACAATATTACATGCAAAAATCAAATAGAACATGTAATTCAATCCTTTATCTAGATGATATTATCAATACATGTAAATTATAAGTACAATAAAATTACAATGTTTTAGATATAACATTGTTTTGGCTAAATTTTTTATTATAAAATTCAAATTCAATAGTCTGAGTCATTTTCTAAAGATAATATACAAAACAATATCACCAATATGAATATAAGCATACATAACTGAAGGTAACTATGAAAAGAAATAAAAACTATTGTATAAATCACATAAACTTCTCAATAAACCATTCAATTAGAAAAAAGAAGCAAACATTCATTCATCAAACATAAGTGGTGTGTTTGGGTTCCTTATTTCCTTATCTTTACCCTCAATGTAACTATTTGATCCCCCTCTCTAATGATATTATCCCTCTACATTTTCAATGAAGGTAGAAATATCATGCATCCAAATCATCAAAAAAAACAATAGTTATCCCATTTCATGATAATAATCAGCATTTAACCTTCACAACTACTGAAATTAAAAAGTTTATAAAAATCATGATCATAAGCATAATGTAACAACTCATCAAAACAAATATATATTTTAACCAAATAATATAAACTAATCCAACTCAAATCAAACAATATATCAAAAAAATAATAGAGACACAATCCATGGGTAAATGCTTTAAAATTTTTAAGGAAAGACTAGATGTAATAATTTAAGTTTGTAGCATAGCATATTTTGGGATACATGTCCATTAGGATCAATCAAGATGACAGAGCTAGAGATAGTGATTTTGAGTTTACTACTAACACTAAGATCAATTTTTACTATTTTATACATTTTACAGATATGATAGTAGCTAGATTTTTTTTGATAAAAAATATGCTTTTTATTTATTTCATATCATTAATAAGGAGAAGACTAGTTACTTAGTTGTTTATTTTTTAATAAACATATCAACTTGTTTGATGGTGGGGAAAATACTATTTTTTCTTTAACTAGTCGTCAATGTATGTGTAACTGATAGGGTTTCATATAACCAATAGTTCTTAAAAAGTGATCATAGTTATTTGGAATCAGGTGAGATGTACCATAAATAGTTATGATAGTATCATCAAGATAGGGATTGATGTCATTGATTATTCCAATGATGATATTCATACTAGAGTATATGTATGGATGATAAAAGGGGATGATATGCCTACGATGATACTCATATTAATTTAAATTTAGGCTTCAAATAGGTAAAAGGAATAGGGAATAAGACACTTTTCAACATAATTGATTAGTAATAGATGTACAAAGGATATGTTTGTAGGTTGAGGCATGTATTATTGGATGGATTTATAATCAGTTATTCCAAATAATATTTTCATCCCATTTGGATGAATAAAGGTTGGGTTGAGTGATAAAAGGGCTATATTTATATTTATTAGTTGTTTCAATAGAAATTCATCTCATAGTGATACATCCCTTTTAGTAATTAAATTAATCTTATGTTATTATTAATTAAATTTAATAAGTTGGTTTGGGTTATTGGTTCTATAAGTGGTTGATTTTTACATATTATAAAATATTATAAAATCTTATGTGTAATATAAATATTCATCTCCTAGGTAGATCACTTATGTGGAATTGGCTAGAAATATATTTGAAGTGTGGTGTGTATACACATAATATTTTACATCTTTATCACTTACTGATTCTTTTTGTTGCAAGAACTTGTTAAGAATCAGTGTCCATGAGTGATGCTTTAAAGTGTGAAATGAATAAATGGTGAGAATTATTGTGGTTATTTTTAATATAAGTTACTATCTATGTCATTATCATATCATTCATACTACTAGTCTATCTCCCTTAAACTACTTTTTACTTACATCTTTTTGTCTTGTCCTCATGTAGTAATGTTAGTTTCCCTATATCCTACAACCTTGGTTAGGTTGATACCATTTTTTTAGCACATTTATATTTATTGTACTATATAATCTAACTCAATTCATTTCTAACCCTATTCTTTGACATTTGTATTATATTAGCCTAGTTGATATCATTATGTGTCAGTGAACCTATCTTAACTATATAAACTAGGTTGATACCATTAGCTAACTACTTAGAGTTGGTTTTTGGTATTGGATCAATATACATATGATTCATATTTCATTACAAACATATCATATAAAATATATTCACTCTAATTTCACTAACACTTCTAACCTAAGTCACATTTAGAGGAATTAGTGGTCTAGAATATTATCTTGAACTAAGATTGTATTTTGGTAGTCTTTAGAGGTTCAATAAGAAGAGTCATTGGAAGTTGTCCTAGGTATTTTGCCAACAATTTAAAGTCTTCTACTGATAAAATATATTTTAAATCTTAATTTGACTCATAGGGGAGATTGAGGCTCGATGCAACCCCATCAAGGTAAGTATTTCTAACCTTACAATCTTTCCTCTATTTACTTAGTAAATGGATGTTACTTGTTTCTTAGTGAATGAATGTGTGTTTATCTTTATATGGGTTATCTATAACTAACTAATTTGGCATGGATATAGGATTTATTAGACTTACATTATTCCATTTTAGGTTTCCTAGACTCCTATTTCATTTATAAGGGCACCTTACCAATTAAAACCATTCTAACCATTACCATTTAGTTTAGTTTAAGTTATATGCATAATTACTTAATTTTTTTATTTTAAATTATTTATCTTCATAGAGGTGAAGTAAGACATATTTACTTATGTCATAGGCTTAGGAGTTTGACCCTTTCCTCTTGGTATTTTGAAACATAGGCAACCATATACTAGATCTTCATATTTTATTGGTAGTTACTAAAACTCACTAAGTATCATGTGTTATATTTGATCATGACTATTTAAGTTTGAGTCATTTGATATAGGATAGCTGTTTTTTAATCCTAGCCTATGCATACATTCTGGTGAATTTGATATGAAATGTGTTATTACATTCATTATTTTAGCCAATTACATTAACCAAATTGATACAATTATGTATCAATGTTTTTCAAACAACTACATTGCCCATTTTAATAAAATTTCATTCCTTTATCTGAATGATAATCGCTAACCCAAGTCCATTCAATATTTTCACAAACTATATTGGCTAGGCTAATACAATTTTATTTTGTGTTTTCAACTGCATTAGCCAATCTAATACATTTTCATGTGTTTCATTTTTTGTAAAATTTATTCTATAACTATGTCAACTAACTGAATAGTATTGTCTTCATATTTTTTTCAATTTATTGAATGTTGAATGTTTTTTTAGCATTGACTTTAGAAGTTTATTGTCTATTTGGTTGGATTTCCATATAAACTATGTTCTTGTAGTTTTAAAGCTACATAACTACTATCATTACATGCCAAGTGATTGTATTATTTATAAACACCACATTATGAGGGGTAATAATGCAATAATCAAGCTATTTTATGAAACTAAACACAAAGTTTAGTTTGTATAATCACCTAAAAGTGGTATTTGGGTGTTAAGAGTGTTTATTGAGTTAGCCTATTCCTAGATTAACCCTAGACCTATCCTAGAGCCTTTTTCACACTTTTTAAGTCATTTTACAAACCATATACAATTATAGTCAACCAAACATAGTCTTAGGATAGATTTCTTAGATAACAACCATGTTTTCCCAATAGTCTACCAAGTGGACATTAGCACTAGAATTGGGACAATATAGCCACATAACATTAATATCCCCAATTGTATGTTACTTTCATTACCCATAATCTCATGAATGGATACTTTATCAAATGTTTTCCCCTCCTAAGCTATCCTAAGCACATTTTATTATATTCAAAATCTAAATATCTCTATAAATGAATGTCTATTTAACCTTTATTGACAAGATGGAAATAAATGGAAAATCACATTCAAAGAAAAAAAGTTGAGCAAAATTAAGGTATTTAATCCCTTTTCTATCCTACTTATGCATATTACCATCTATAAAAACACTAAACCTATATTTCAAAAATGTCAAAGATCAAAAAAATTCAAGGCATTTAAATCAACTCTAATTCTAGAATTCACTTGTACTTGCATCAAGCACTAGGTGGTAGTATTACATCAGGTTTGATCCCTCTTTAGAGTATTGGTATGTAGGAAAATATATTTATAATGGGGTGTTGAGTATGTCCAACATATCCTAATACCAAACACACAATTATTTCTCATGCAATACTTGCAATGAGAATTAGGGTTTACACACTAAATTAGGGTTTTTAAGCAAAACATAGAGTTATAGATTTTTGTACACAAGAAAAAGACCTAAAACCATAGGCACATGTAAACACATAAAATAAGAATAATCATGAAAATAGGAAAATAGAAACACTTTGAGGACACTACAACAACATGGTGTTACTATCTAGGAGGAAAACTAATGTCTATTGACCAAACACATCCTAGAATCATGTTGATGACACTTAGAACTATCTAGAATTCAATTTTTAGAACCCAAATCATCTGTGATAATCACTTTCTAGATAAGTCTCTATTTAAAAATATTTATTACTATTTTTAGAAATTTAAAGGAAGTCAAAATCCAAAACAAATCAATACTCCATTATTGCATATTATTTTAGTGATTTAGACATCTCATCCCTTTAACCAAACATAGTAATTACTTGTGTAAAACCCTAAAGGGTTAAATCATTTGGTGAACCTATCTTAATTTGAATATTGCATCAAACCCTAGCTTGCATTAAACCATTTTTATGCAATAATTTGGGGATAAATTCTTCTAATTTTTTATATTTTTTTAAACAACCTAGCTAAATTTAATCAATTTCCATATTAGGGTTTCAATTTATTTGACGTGTAATATAAATTATTATAAAAAACCCCTAGATTTGAAAATCCTAACCCTAGATTCTCTTAGGTTTATTATCCTTTTTATCATATTTTCATTAACTACTATAAATTTTTAAGAATTCATAAATTCTATTTAAGTATCTCTATTTAAAGTTGTTTACTATATGCCATCTAAAAAATCTTTCTCTTCTATTAAGAATAATTGCTAAAATAGGAGGTAATCCTATAGAGCATATTAATATTCCTACTATCCAAGCTTATTAAAAGGATAAGGAACCTATTAAAACTTCATAAATGAATCCTTCACACCCTAATTATGTAGAATTAAATGATAATACATTCAAATTTTAACAATATAACCAAGATTAAGATGAGGCACACATTGATAATTATAAGACACTACCTCCACTTAACAGTAATGACATAACTATGAAAAAATATGAGGTATTAGAAGGCTTCAGAGATAAAATTTTAGAACCCCTTGATCATTCATAAATCATACAGGCCATATTGGAAGTAAATAATAAAATAAATAATGGCGAATATTCAACCCCTATAGTTAATAATGTTGTTACACCTCTATTGGGGCCAACTCAACCAACTCAGATAAAACAACCCAAGGTTATTATTCAACCATTAGTAATATCTATACCAATTGTGTCTAGTTATTCCACTCTAGATGTACAATCCCTTATGAATGAGATTCATACTTTTTAGTATAAGGTGTTACATCTTGATAATGGGAAAACTAGGTCAACACATGCCTTAGATTCTAACAATCTCTTGCATACACCTTTATCAAATCACATAGAAAAAACTCCTTTGCCATATAGTTTTATGTCACCCAAAATCACATTATACGATGGCAAGGGTGACCAAGAACATCACCTTAGACCATTTCATGTAGCATTCTTGGACTATGTGTCCAATTATTGCCTTATTATAAAGTTATTTACATGTAGTCTCAAGGATTATGACCTACAATGGTTTTATGATTAACCAAATCAATATATCATAGAATTAAATCCTTTAGTTGGCATGTTCCTATCATATTTCTATATCAACATCAGTGATAATATATCATATGCACAAGTGTCATAGTTAAAGAAGAATTCAAATGAGCCTATTACCAATTATGTCTTACGATACCAGAACATATTAACCAAATTAACTATCCCCATGGAAGATAAAGAGATTTAAGATATATTTAAATAGAGTTTATTACCAGTACTACATGAAGCTATATATTTCAAGAAGTTTCCTACATTCATTGATTTATGCCATACAATCAAGAAAAGAGATGTTAAGCTCTTATTAATGGGAAAACTCAAGAAATAAATGGATCATAATCAACTATTAAGAGTTCAAACAAACCTCCATATAAGGTAAGGGCCACAAAAAACAAAATTTATCAAAAGGACATAGTCAATGCAGATTATGAGCCTTCTTTAAGATTAGTTTTAACAGCTCCTTAGTGAAGAGTCTTCACTAATATTCTAGAGTCATGAGCATGGGTTATACAACAAATATTGCAATGCAATTTCATATCACTTCCTCCCATTAAATAGGTTGATATGATAAATCCTCTTCTAAAGAGTTATGATTCAAATGCATTCTCAATGTATCACAAGGCACTAGGCCACACAATAAATGGATGTATTAGCCTAAAGCACAAGATATAAGATCTCAATGAGGCTAACATTATTGATTTGGGCACACACATAGAGGCACCCAAAAAAAAAATAGAGGCTAAGTTCCTAACTATATTTTTATATCCTTTCCCAAATCATACAACAAATGAGGTAGGGGTATATCAGGTGTTCACTATACATATGAGGTGTATCCACCACTAGATTCATATCACATAATTATAGAGGAAACACATCCATTACATAACATCATTGCCATGTATCACACTATAGTACCACCAAGACCACTTATCACATTTCTAGAGTAGGATATTTTGGATGATGACACATATTTACATGCACTCTTCATATGAGCATACATAGACCACCATCCTATTCATAGTGTTACAGTTGATAACATGTCAAGAATAAAAATGTGCACCATGGTAGTCTTTAAAAACATGGGATATATAGAGTGGGATATATTACCAATACATAAAATCATTAGTGGATTTAGTGGCCACTTTTAGAGATCCATTTGGAAGATTGTGCATATATTATAGGTTGGCCCAGCACACATAGCTGCTCAAATCATAATAGTACATAGTGCAAGTGAATTGGATAAGACATGGTTACAATATCTCCAAGAAATAATATCTATAGAACATAGATGCCTAAAGTATATGCATGTTAATCAGGTAAGGTTGAGGGTATCTTTATGAGTATCTTCTACCCATCCCATAGGTAGTTCTAGAAAAGATGCTAGTTAAAGTATATCACCATTACCAGATATTACACAATTATTATTTATATTAGAGAGTATAGATATTATACATACATAATAGTGTTCAACATAGTCATTAGTGCAACATAAGTCTTGTCATATGGTATCTATATGTACACATACTCTCCCATAGAGATCATTACTAGAGAGACCCCAATGCCAATGATATGTTATAGATTCTAGAGGACCTTCCTTTACTTATTTTACACTTTGATAAATTTTATTGGAGTTTAGGGGTTCTTATAATAGGGCACTTAAATCACCTATATCTTATTATTCTACTAGATGGGTCCCTAATACCCCTATAGTTCATATGGTATCATAACAAGTGCCACAACATCATAACATTCCTACACAGGTAGCTTCATACACTGATTATATAGCATACCAAATCATGGTCTCATAGTTTCCATTACACACTACATACACGATCATAGTTCCCCTATTTGAAATAGGTCATGGTGATAGTGAGTCTCCTATGAGATTAATTGGTTAGTATGTTCCTTCCTTTGTATACACTTCCTTCTCATTCTCATTCCTTGTACATAGTTCATTTCCATTTTCTTGTACATAGTTTATACTCAAAAAACAAAAAAATAATATAACATTTTAAAATACAAAAACATTCATATATTTATAAAATACAAAATTTAAAGATTGTATGCATTGATATGTTTACATTTATATTACTTTCTAGATATTACATACTGTTATCTATCCTTGTATAGTCGGTAATATCATACACATATGCTTCACTTTTTATTATCAAGTGCTTGCAGATTACACATAAGATCTTAAACTACTACCTTGTTCAAGACTTACTATCATCAACCTATTAGGGGTATATATAATGACCCAGGTCTATACGTTTGATACATCCACCCACTTAGGGACATTTCATACATAGTTTCTACTACCAAGTTCTATCTTTGCATACTATACATTCTAGTTTATGCATTGATACATCTTAATATTTATCATTTATACTCATTGCTCAAATTTTTTACTTACTACCATGAGTTAGACTCAACATATGCACATCCTAACATTTACATATATTTGTACTAAATAGTTATACATGCTTTCATTTCTAGTTTTCCTAGATTAGTCTTGATTATGTTTAATATGCTTCTTTCATTTTTAGGGCATATGAATATGCCATTGTTATTTATATCTATGCCAGTTATATATTTGTATGATTTGGACATGTACCCATGTCATTTTTGTGCATTTTTTGATTCATTTGAACATGTCCTTCTATGTGGCTCTAATACAATTTTTTTTCACTTGTGTATGTGGACATTTAAACATGTCCTTATATGTCTTCATTCTTAGATTTAGTTACATGTGCCCATGTTCCTTGTATTATATCACTTTTTTCTTCCTTTAGGTGCTTAATGTGCTTATATTTATGAATTTTTATGCTTCTTCACCATGAAACTTGTATTTTATTTTTATACACACACTAGTTTTTGATGCCATGAAGGACCTCATGTATCTAATCTTACTACTTGGTGTCATGATGAACATCATGGTATACCCCATAGGTAGTTACATAGATTTTATACTATACACATTGATTAAATATATCTTGACACAATTTTTCAATGGTAAATTATAGTATACATCTTACATTACCTACCTTTTCTTAGATTCATTTATATTCCAATGTTATGTTTGTATATTGTATTGGAATATCATGCATATGATCTAGCAAACATATTTTATATTGATAATTATTTTGAAGAAAATTATTACATAGGTTTCATAAATACCCTAAAAAGAGGTGGAATTCACATGGGTTTGTCATATAGATCAGGATCCTACATTGTTATTCACAGATAAATTTCATTGCATAGGCTTAGTTTTAGAAATCAAACACAAGGAAGAAATAAAATAGAATAGAGACTCATAAGTCAGTTCAAATCACATAGATTTTAGTAAATACATACATTAGCACCCATATTATGACACTAGTGCCATAATGCACTAATCCCCACTACAATTCACTACTATCTAGTAGCCCCAGCATTAGGATAGTCCATATTAGCCAAACTAGTACATGAGGTACAATATATATTTTCATAGATATAGTCATAGATTTGATAGTTATGTTTAGATTTTGGTTAGATACACTCATTTTAGATTAGATTCATGTTAGTTTCTTAGATTTTGGGGTATCATGCAAAACATGATCACTCCCACATTTAGTTTAGTTACACATATTTAGTTTTTACATACTTAGTTTAGATTTAGTATACTCATATACTAGATTGGGGGCATGTATATGGCACATAGTTTCCATATATTAATCTATACACATGTTGATTAGATGGAATGGAAAAATCCATATCATTATCTACATTACATACATTTTCTATCACATTCCAATTTTTCACCAAATTTATGCCTTACTCCATTTATAGTGGTTGGCATTCTTGAGTGGCCTAAAGCTACCTAATAGACCCTAGTGGTTACAAATTTGACATACATAGTTAGATTTACCTAGTTAGACACTTTTAGCACTTTGGATAGTATATTTTTTGATGCATCTACTTCACATGGGTGGGAAATGATGAGCCATGGCCTACTTGGGTTCTTGATCCACTAGCATGATAAGTTTAGACACATTTATAATCTTATCTAAATTATTTATAGAACATGATCCATCGAGCAAGGGTGGGCCATGATGGAGTGAAAACTAGTTTGAGTTCTTGATCCACCCATATGAGGTTTGATCAATACATAAACTCAAACCAATATATTCAATGGTATGATCACTATGTATACTCACACACATAATATGTCACCAATTTCATTCATTAGTTCACGTACCCAATGATTTGTATTCATTTTTTCATCTATATTTATTTAGTTACTTTATTTTAGCATTGTATTTTACTTCAAATCATCTCTTAAGTAAGGACTAATTTTTTCATGTTTCATTTTATGTCATTGCTTTGGATCATGTTTCACATATGCAAACCTAGATTAACATACTTAAACTCAACTACATAGGATTCACTTTCAAGGTATGTCTAGGTATGCTTATTTTTTCTTTATACTATTCATTTTTATTGGTTTCATTTATAGCATAAGGTGGGGGGGATGTAATCACCTAAAAATGGTATTTGGATGCCAAGTGTATTGCCTAGGTTAGTCTATTCCTAGCTTATCTCTTAACCTATCTTAGAGCCATTACCACACTTTTTCAAACATTGTATAGACCACATGAAATTAAAATTAGTGAAAACATAGTCCTAAGACAAAATTTTTAGATCACAACCCATTTTTCCCACTAGTCTTCTAGGTAGACATTAAGACCACATTTGGGACATTACAACCATATGTCACTAGTGTCCACAACTAGGTGATATTATATTTAGCCATAACTCTCCTAATATATTTTTTTTCAAATGTGTGGCCCTATTAAGGTTAGACTAAGTACATTTTCTTATCCACATAATCTACATATCTCCATAAATACAAATCTATTTAACCTTTATTGATTAGATGGAAAATAGATTCTAAATCCTATTTAAATAAGAGACAAGTTGAGAAAAATTAAGGTATTTGATCCTTATTCTACCCTAATTTTACATATTACCATCTAAAGTGGCCCTAAACCTAGATTTCAAATATTTTAAATCTCAAGAGCATTCAAGGAATCCAAATACACTCTCATTCTAGAATTCACTTCTACTTGCATCAAGCATTAGGTGGGAGAACTACATCAAACTTGATCCCTCTTCAAAGTATTGGTATGTAGGAAACTCTCTTTACAATGGGGTGTTGAATATGTACAACCTATCCTAATAAAAAATGCACAATTATTTATCATGCCTTACTTGTAAGGAGGATTAGGGTTTGGACACTAAATTAGGTTTTCTAGGCACAATATAGAGTTTTATATTTTATGTGAATAGAAATAGGACCTAAATACACAAGCACCAATGATCTAAGGAAATCTAAATAGTATTTAAAGAGGACACTAGCGTCACTCTAAGGAAACTACAATAACATGACACTAATATCCATGAGGGGTGATCCTATCTAGTGAGCAGATAGATCCCAAAATTCTATTGATGACATTTAGAACTATCCAAAATTCAATTTTTATAACCCATATCAACCACAATGTTTACTTTACAAAGAAGTCTCTTTTTAAACATATTTATTAGTATTTTTAGAAATTCAAAGGAGGTCATAATCCATTAAAAACATTACTTAATTATTACATATTGTTTTTTAGATTTGGACATCTCAACCCTTTAAACAAACATAGGAATTACTTGTGTAAAAGCTAAAAGCTTAAATCAATTTCTATATAGCTCATGGTATATCAAAAATTTCTATGATTCCATTTTTATTAAAATAAGGAAACATCCAATCTATTTTATTTTTTAGTGCACTTGAGAGGAGTATATCACTTAGGTATGTTAATCTCACCATACCCTCAAAACTTGGGTTAATGGGATAAAAGCATACTTTAGCCTCTATATATAGTGATGTAAAACATTTGGTAGACACTAACCAATAAACAATCAAGGATATTTCAGAGCTAATGATATCAATCAAATCCTTTTAGTACATCTACTAGTTAATGTTTTTAAATTTAGTTAGATATAATTTTCTACCAATTTATTTTTATATTCTAAATTTCATCAGCCGACCCAATACATTTCTATATTTTGTTATAAATCCATTGACCAAATTTATATAATTATTTATGTTTATGAATTATATCATCTAGCTTTATATAGTTCCTTATGTTTGTCTCATGATTGTATGGACAAAACAAATATATTTTAATTATTTACCATCATATAGATAACTATATCGATTAGTCTACTACAATTTTATATCTTTCTACATGACTACAACGTCCAACCTGTTATAATCTATTTTACCTCATTTATTACTTCATAGCTACTTCTACCAACCTGATATAGTTTTTTTTATATATCTCATACATCTTTAAGTACATTGGACAACATAATATAGTCTAATTTTATCTAACTTATATCATATTATATTGGCCAATATGATAAAGTTATTTTTTTATCAATGAACAATAACACCACCATTTATATTTGTATTTCATTAGGTAGCCCAATACTATATTTTATATCATACCCTTAAACTAATTTCATAAACTTTTTATATACCATTTTTTTATAATCAATTGCCTTTTACTATCAACTTTATCACCTACATAACATCATGATGTCACCTCTCAATATATTTCTTATTGTCCTCAACCCATTTAGGCTCTATAAGGGTTGTGCCTTTTTTCCCACCTTGTTCACCATTGAAGGTATCCCTTAATGGTGAAATGTTTAACAAAAATACTCTAGATCTATAAAATGTCATATGATTTAAATATATATATATATATATATATATATACATATATATATATATATATGATTCTCAAATTTTTAAGAATATTGATCATAACATCATTTACACTGCAAATAAGAGTGGTGGTATGAATAATCTTAAGTCCTCTAAAATAGTCTGGGAAACCAACACTAGCATTTGAAATTTTCCTCCCAATAATAGATTTGGTAATCCTACTTATGATACTTTGAATCAAAATCCACATATAAATATTATTGGTAGGAGGTTTTGGCATGCCACTATACTCAAGCTTTGGGAATAATTCATTCACTAACCCTATTAAAATGAAACAAGTATTCTCCAAGGTCTATTTCACTAGTTCATGGCATACTATATATCTTTATGGTTAATGTATTTTTTCCTAGTCAAGGGACCTATTGGCTTAAACTAAAAAAAACACTAAAAGAAAATTTAATGACTTTATATAAATAATTAGCTCCTTTAGATTAAACCAAATTATTATACTTGATTTAAAACTATCATTTCATTATATTTCATTAGTCCTTTACAAAAGAACAATAAAATATAATTGTAATCTTAAGATTTAGGTATGCATAAACAAACTATAATTTAGTCTTACTCAAAAGCTAATCTAATAGGGAAATCAGAAAAAGACTAAAATATGAGGTATGGAGAAATAAAAATGATCATGTTTTATAGATAATATGAATATGATTGATTTAAGTAGAGAAATTTCTTAAAAACACAATATTCTACTTGGATAGTCTATGCACAACCATAGATAAATACAGTGTTGGAGTCTAAGGAAAAAGTTAACTCTACATAAAGATGGAAACAAAGAAACCATATAAATGTATAGGAAACTAATTCCAATTTTCAAAGATTTCAGAATAGAGATTATTCATAAATAACTTGTTAAGATTGATGAAATACTAAGGTTAATTAGAAGGCCATGTTTAAAGCAGCATAGGCTCATGCAAGATAAAAAAACTAAATAGAAATCAATAAAATTATTAAAAATAAATGGCTAACTAATTGATCCCTTATCTATATATATATCTATTCAATCAACTAGCCATCCCTTTTTCTATCTAAGAATGAGTCTTATATATAAATTTTTTTTTGTTGGGAGCCTTAATCCTCCACCACTTAGTGGTTATGAATATGTTATGAGGAGTAATGGTTAAATCCAAGATTTAATAAAGAATCAAGACAAATCCCAATGTAAGAAATTCAAAGGACATTTTGATTGAATTTGAATCAAATTTAGGTCACTAGAAGTGATTGGAATGACATGGATAAATCAAGTGTCTATGCCATGTGAAATAGATTGCATCCATATTATAAGGCAATATTCAAAATGTTTATCTTTTTTATTGATCTTAATACACATGACATAGCTTAATTAAATGATGGTGATATGTCTACCTTGATCAATGTGTCCTTCTAATCAATTTAATTTATGAAATAATCCTTATTTCAATGTAGCTAAACATTTGGATTTTTTTAGTCCATCCTCAACTTTGATTCTTTAAAAGGCAAAGCCAACCATTAGATATACCATTAGAATTGATGGGATAGCTAGGGTAGTCTAGCTTAATTTTTTTCTAACACATCTCTTTTTCTAGGTGTCCTTTTAATACAATAGTTTCTCATTTTACCATAATAATAACCTTGACCTGATACTCAATGGATCTAGATTTCATAACTTGGATGCTACTATGTTAGTTTTTGAAGGGATAATGACTTGTAGAGAGCTTTCATTATTTTATAGGCTTAGTTTATTATTTTTTTATATTATATCTTAGTCATATGTGGTTTCCATGATGATGATGTCGAGTAGCTCCTCACAAGTTTTCATAAGTGTTCCAAGTCATTAAAGTTAACTAGGTCCAACCCTTAAGTTCATGATGGAGTGTAAAGTACCTTCATGAAACTACAATATCTCTCTTTAATGCCATTATGATAAAAATGATATCTTAGAAATTATGCACATAAATAAGTCTCTTCATTATTACCTCAAGTGAATAATACAACTTGCACGTTTCTCTCTCCATTACTTTAGGCTAAGTACTAGGAGTGCCTATTAAATATGCATAAATGATTATTATGCACAACAAACAATTTGTTGCATGAAATAAATATTAGTTGATATGGAATATTTGAATGCATAAAATAGGTGGGCAAATATTCAAGACATAAAAATGAATTAATTAACTCCTAATTAAGCTTAACTTTATGAGTGATTTTTAACAATCACTCCAACACCCTCCCTTAAGAACAACATAGGGAGTAAGAAAAGAGAAAAAAAGAGACTGAATGCATCTTGACAATAAGGCCTTATCAGGTACCCATGTAAAAATCATAGTGAAATACAAAGTGTCCCTATGGTAACCAATCCATCTTATCAGACTATATAGATGATGAATCATTCTAACCACGAATTAAAATAGGAACTAGTACTCTATACAACGATAACTGTATAAAAAACAATGATCTCAAAAAAATGAGAAAAAGAGTCACCAAGGATGAAATGTATCACTATAAGGTAACCAAAAACTAATAACAATAACTAAAGTCGAGAGAGCAAAAACATATGTTTCAAGGTGTCTAAAGAAATTAAATGGATAATTACTCAAATATAACATTGAAAAGGGTGCAATAGATAGAATGAAGGCCATCAAATATAAATGCACTTGGTGGAATTGAAAGTCCCAATGGAATGTAAATTTGTATGAGTGGTCTGGATCTACTGCTTGATTACAAAAAATAAATAACATTAGAATTCACTAGAATATCTCTTACAAAAAGAGATTGTCATAAGTGTCAATAGTGAAAAATGATTCACCAAATGAATTTGATCTACTAATAGAAGATGCAATGCACCAAGGATTAGGAAGGTACATGACAACTAAATAAGTAAGATCTACACCATACCCACTCATACTATTGACTATATAGAGTGATGCAAAAAAGGTATGTATGAGTGGATTAAATCCACTAATTGAAAATTGACATAATGACAATATATTTACCAGAATAGTTACTCTTTAAAAGGAGATCAAGCTCTACAAAAAATCTAATAGAGACTATCAACTGTAAAAAAAAGTGTCAAAGATACATAACAAATATATCTCAAAAAAATGGCCCTGATGGTAATGGGATAGTCAACAACTGAAGATTAAGTGCTCAACATGAAGCATAAAAACATGAATAAAAAGACTCCATGACTCTCAGTGTGACCACAAATAAATATCCCATACAACAAAAAAAACCAAGTGATGCATAAAACCTAGAATGTGATCAATCTATAGAGGATGCCATAAGAATAAGAGATTTGATCCTAAAACAAGGGAGCAATGTGAAACACAAAATCATACTCAAGAATGTAGGACATCAGACTCTTCTAAAAATGCATCTATGAATACAAATAAGTGACACAAAAAATAATGCACACTCAAAATGAGACATCAGTTGCAGCCAAAAAAGTGTTCATGAGTGAAAGAGAGGGCAGAAGCCATACAATGTGGGAAAATAAGGAGGAAAAACGATTAATTTTAATTGTGAATGGGTTTGGTCACCTACCAAACTAGGTCTCATCCTTTAGTCTTCAATACTTGAGATTGGAAAAAATAAATAGTAGCCCCACTTCAATGAAAATGTTGACTAACAAAATTTACCTCCACTTTACAAAATAATCTCCCCTTGTTATACAAAAAACACCACATTTTAAAAAATATGCCACCAAATTTAAAATGGGCCCACACCTTTAAAACAAATTTCACCACTTTGTGAAGTATTTTTACCTCCACATAAACTCTTTCCCCCATATAATATAAATGACACCTATTTAGAAAGCTCCACAAAAAAATATCTCCTCACTTTAGAAAAAACCAAACCATGAAAGGGTGAGAAAGAGGGGCTCGACCAAAAGGTATTAATAGCCACTTGGATATGCATATTTAAAAAAAAATTAATTACTAAATATATATTTGAGTTTTAAAATCAATTTAAAAAAAACTCAAAATAAATAAATAGAAACCTTATGAAAAAGGTCAAGTATTGTTGTGTTTGTAGCCTCGGATAAACCACATGGTAAAAGACTAACAAAAAATACACATTAAGGATGAAATCAATGCAAATTGTTTTGATTTATAATAGGTAAGTCAAATGGTGATATCTATGAAGTGATTGATGGTTGGGAATGAGACCATGACAAGGACTACTATCGACCAAGCATGTAAGAATAGATCACAGTGATTCTTGAAAGTTTATAACCATAGTTAGACACCAAAGGTGAATATCAACAAGAAAGACTAGGAGTACGGTCGATGAGTAGGTGGATACCAAGTGGTGGTAACCAATAATAATTAATACCATTATTAAGAAATAAACACCAATGCCAACATTCAATTTGATTTCCAAGAGGGTGGGTCACAAGATGGCTTGAGCCATTAGAGATGGTAATGTGGAGGATGTAGGAGGATGGAATATCTCTCTTGTCATCAAAATTAGTTCACTATAATGCCTCATAGCTCACCATGTGGATTGAAAGCATGATCACCAAGCTCAACATTTCCAAACACCAATCATCCACTAGACTAATCATCCATGCCTCAAGAAGCAAGTAATTTTATCCCCAAGTTGATGGCCTCTCCCTCAAGGCTAAAATAGATCCATGCAACAATAAAACATGGTAGACCACTTTGAGACCATGTTCAAACATAGTATCTATGATTCATTAGATGTATCAAAATTATTATAGGAGTACATGAATAATATGACCTATCTATTCTCACAACTCTAAAATTTGAGGTTTTGCATCACTGAGGTAAGGTGGGGCTAAGAGTGGCTAATCAACATGTTTTCCACTCTTATGATCCATGTCAGGATGAGACAAAGGTGGATGATAGGATATAACCAAGTGTTTTGATAAAAAAATACACATAATCAATACTTTAATTAAAATCAGGTAATGTGATGTCATGTAAATAGGCCATGGGAGCAGGCTACTTTAAAATGGTCATAAGAGAAGGAAGGCATACCAAAATGGGAGATAGAAAGTGGTTAAGCCAATGAATGATATCAAGGATTAGTCTTCAAATTGGTTTTTAAACCACCTAGCTCATAATGTGATTAACATATAAATTGGCTATTGTCATATAGATAAAAGCCTAAACAAATAAGCAGAACATGGACTACCAAACATGATTCATCCACATAGAAAAAATTGAACCAACCAAAAACATATTGAAAAATAATCACTCAAAGTATGTAGAGAGGAACCATTGACTTCATATGCAAAAATGTAGCAACACTATTCTAGAAGTGTAATATTCTAGTTAGAAAACCCCTTAATGGATAAGAGAATGTTTTCATAGCTCAAGGCAAAACTAAACCAAAAGAAAGGATAAGAATAGTCATTAGGATTGTATGGCTAAGTAGTAATCACAAATAATTATTTTTGAGCAATGATTGTAAAACATGGATCTGATACCATGAAAGATTGTAAAACACATTCATGAAACTTTATGATCTCTCTTGCATGTCATTACTATAGAAATGATATTTCAAACATTATGCATATAGATAAGCCTCTTCATTATTGCCTCAAGTGAATAATAAAACCCATAAGTTTATCTCTCCACCAGTCTAGGCTAAGCAATAAGATTGCCTATTAAATAGCCATAAAATATTATGCACAACAAGTAATTTGTTATGTGAAACAAATATTAATTGACATGGAATATTTGGATGCGTAAAATAGTTGTAAAAATACTCAACACATAAAAACTAATTAACTAATTCCCAATTAATCTTAACTCTATGAGTGAGTTTTAACATTCACTGCAACACATGAAGAGTCCCAATAAAGGTTACCAAGGTTGAAATTAAAATACATCCCATGATACTTTGAAAATATGCCATGAATCCTTTAAGATATGTCATGAACCTATGTTGTGAATAAGTGCCACAAAATTTTAGGAGATGTCATAGATAAGTGTAACATGACATGGGTGATATAAGCCAATTTTGTGAAAAAATGTATTTAAATTTGAGATATGTCATGAATAATTTCCATGAACAAGTTTCATGAGGGAATTCAAGAGATGGTGTGTGGCTCATTAGGAGATGTTGCACCAACATTTTAAATTATGTTGTCTTAGTCTTTAGAAGATGTCATGAACTTGAGTCAGGGATAAGCAATCAAGTATATATATTAGGTGATGTTTTAATAGATTTCATGCAACCTTGAAATATGTGTTGAGCCATTAAAATTTTATATAAAACCTAAAATATTAAAACAAAAAAATTTGAGACTTGTGGTTTCATATGAATGGTTAAGAAAATCCATGGATTAGATGAATATGAAATTAAGGATCAACATAAGTATAATTTTAAATATAATATTTAGAATTGATTTAGATCAAGCTATAAATATCAAGTATTAATTTGAATTAGATGAAATTATCATGATAAATATCACATAGTCTCAGATTCTATGTTAAGTGAAGTGCTTATAATGAGTATTTACTATTCAGACTTGGTAAAAATTGAAATATATATTAAAGACAAATACTACAGTAATAAACGTGCTCATGCAATAATTATGCTTAAAATAAAAGAAATACACCAAATCAACCAAAAGTAAGAAAAATTTTCTAAAAAAAAAGTAAGGGTACCACTATTTCCATATAAAATTATGGTGTGTTGAGCAAGCAAAAAAAATGGATACTCTACTTCAAAATAGTCTTGAGTATTTTTAAAACAAAATAACATTTTTACAAACCTAGAAGTTTTACTTATGATAACAAAAAAACATCAAAATTTCCTAAATGGATAAAAAATAATGGTCAGAAAACAACATTAGATATTAAGTTTTACTATTGTTTGTTCAAAGTGTATTTATTCCTTTCATGGAATTTATAAATATTTGATATCACAACCAATCAACCAAGATAGTATTTAATTACACCCTCTATTGATTACCTTTGACTTTGATCTACTTCCAACTAAGTATCCACAACCCTAAAAAAGTTGTTTCTGATCCCACTTAAGGCCTTTCTCTACTGTAATAGAGGCATCCATAGCCCTAGTACAAGTTACCTAAATCACCCAAATGACTAATTTTTTATGATAATTTATTTTATAGTTTTTCATTATTTTTATTTCTATATCATGTCAATGTTGGGTCAGGGATCACTATAAGAATGCAAAGGGTATAATTTTAAAATAAATCACTATGAACCATGCATGAAATAATTCATCTATGTAAACCCATAAATTTTTAATATGTTATTTGTGAGAATTTTTAATAAAATACATTCAAAAGTCATACAATTTATCCAAACTCACCAAAACATGAATTGATTTAAAAATTATGATAGTCTTAGGATTTCGAAAACTAATTCCAAAATAGAACATTTTAAAAACCTTGAACTACTTAGTGTAATTTAAATGGTGAACTATAAAATGGTGTTGTTTACCCAAAACTATTTTCTATTTATTTTAAATCAACTACCCATGGCATAAAAAATAAGGACATGATTCAAAGTTAGATACTAGAATCAAGGTTAGCCCAAACACAAAAAATAAATGAAAAATAAAAATAAAATAAAATAATAATTATCAAAATAAAAAATGGTTATGTATGAAGTTCAGCAATCCAACTCAAGCCTCAAATTAATTATTAAGTAACTATCCATTCATGAGCAAAGGGACATCCTCACCATTTAGACATTTGATATTGAATTCATTTTATCCTAAAATTTGTAGAATAAGGAATGGACCTAAAAAAAGAGCATTAGACTTACTGTTGACCCTTTTTCTCATGAGTCTTTCCAAAATAAGGACTAAATCGTAAATCATCAAGGATTTTAATCTATCTACGACATAAAACCATAATTTGAAAACTAATTAGAGTATTTTAAAGTGTTACAAAGTTGTGTTTAGATTTTCTATTAGAGGAACACTTATTGAGGGGGGTTGAATCAATGGGCCTAGATATACCAATTTCAATTCCAATCCTTTCAAAGTATTAGAGATTCATCATATATCAACTTGATCAAGCAACATTAATAAGAGAGCTCATTCATTCAATGCATACATAAGATCAAACACATAACACATAGTTCCTATGGGAAACCCTCATGGATAATAAAACCCACTCTCAATCTTGCAACACATGGACTACTTATCCTATAAGAAATTAAAAATAAGATATTGATCAACTCTTTTATACCATAAAACCTTGATCAAATAATCCTAATGGAAGACCTTTAATGAAACACCTATTTCGCAAGAAGCAACTACCCCTAAAGAAGATCAAGTCCTTTAGACCCTCATTTGAATACCTCCACCTTAGAATTGATGTCTTCAACACTTGATGATTGATATATTATTATCTAACCCATACAAAAACTCCCTCTGTATTTCATACAAGCCTCTCACATAGGCATGCCACAATCTCTCTCCTTCTTCACTCAAACTATCCTCATATGCACACTCAAACCTCCTCCCATATCATAAAAATATAAGAACACTATCCTAGCCTTAGAAATATGACATATAGGTCATACACATAGTCAATAATATATTTTTCTCATTAACTCATCTAATAATCATACTACCTATCTTTTCTTCTTCACTTCAATGATCACTACTATCACAAGCCATGCACAAGTCTCTCTCAAGTCTTTTTAAGAGTCTAGAAACCATCACATTTGGTTTCAATATTTATAGATATATCATTATTATCAAAATAATAATATTTCATGTCAGTCACAACACATGACTTCACCCATAAGGCATATAAGATGGGTCACACTTAACTCTTTTAAATAGGTCTAAGTCATCTTTTAGGTCCTATGATGACCATTCACCTCTTTGACACTTATCTAAAAAAATTAATAAAAAAATAACACTTTAAAACCAATAGACCCATGCCAAATGATATATATGTCCTCCTTAAGTTCCAACAACCAATAGACCCATGCCAAATGATATATATGTCGTCCTTAAGTTCCAACAACACATGAAACTTTAAAACAATCACATTTGGTTTCAATATTTATATATATATCATTATTATCAAAATAATAATATTTCATGTCAGTCACAACACATGACTTCACTCATAAGGCATATAAGATGGGTCACACTTAAGTGTAACTCTCTTTCAAATAGGTCTAAGTCACCTTTTAGGTCCTATGATAACCATTCACCTCTTTGACACTTATCTAAGAAAATTAATAAAAAAAGAACACTTTAAAACCAATATACCCATGCCAAATGATATATATGTCCTCCTTAAGTTCCAACAACCATCACAATAACCTTTTACTTAATCATAAATCACTCAAAAAACATTATATGCACATAGATTCAATGAGCCTAGATATATCAATTTCAATTCAAATCCTTTCAAAGTATTAGAGAATCATACTATATCAACATGATCAAGCAACATTAATAAGAGAGCTCATATTCAATGCATACATAAGATCAAACACATAACACATAGTTCCTATGGGAAACCCTCATGGATAATAAAACCCACTCTCAATCTTGCAACACATGGACTACTTATCCTATAAGAAATTAAAAATAAGATATTGATCAACTCTTTTATACCATAAAACCTTGATCAAATCCTCCTAACGGAAGGCCTTTAATGAAACACCTATTTCACAAGAAGCAACTACCCCTAAGGAAGATCAAGTCCTTTAGACCCTCCTTTGAATACCTCCACCTTAGAATTGATGTATTCAACACTTGATGATGGATATATTATTATCCAACCCCTATAAAAACTCCCTCTCTATTTCATACAAGCCTCTCACATAGGCATGCCACAATCTCTCTCCTTCTTCACTCAAACTATCCTCATATGCACACTCAAACCTCCTCCCATATCATAAAAATATAAGAACACTATCCTATCCTTAGAAATATGACATATAGGTCATACACATAGTCAATAATATATTTTTCTCATTAACTCATCTAATAATCATACTACCTATCTTTTCTTCTTGACTTCAATGATCACTACTATCACAAGCCATGCACAAGTCTCTCTCAAGTCTTTTTAAGAGTCTAGAAACCATCACATTTGGTTTAAATATTTATAGATATATCATTACTATCAAAATAATAATATTTCATGTCAGTCACAATAAATGACTTCACCCATAAGGCATATAGGATGGGTTGCACTTAACTCTTTTAAATAGGTCTAAGTCACCTTTTAGGTCCTATGATGACCATTCACCTCTTTGGCACTTATCTAAGAAAATTAATTAAAAAAAAAGAACACTTTAAAACCAATAGACCCATGCCAAATAATATATATGTCCTCCTTAAGTTCTAAAAACCATCACAGTTCCCTTTTGCTTAATCATAAATCGCTCAAACAACATTATATGCACATAATCACTATGAATAAATGTATATTAGACTTCTAAACCTTTTTATAGAGTGTATTTTATTGGGAAAACATTTATAATGCACTTATATGGTCATAATGGATTCCAAAACATTATCCAATAGGTAATTCATCATCAGACATCCAAATAACAACAAAACAAGCTCGAACATCCTTCTCGAGTCACTTACAAAACGTAGTCAAACACATATTCAACTTTAAAACTTAATATATTTATTTATACACTCTTTAATATATTATAATATATATATTTATATATTCAACTAATATTTATCTACCACTTTTATTTTTACACCATGAGAAAATTCATTTTGGATCAAAAGTTATGGACAAAATATAGAGCACTAGTTTTTCCTTTGTTAAATTCAAATATTTGAATTCAAACAGTCACAGTTAAACCTCAAACACCATGTTATAATTTTGTATCCTTAATAATAAGATAAAATATGAACCATATATATTATTTAAAATTTAACTTGGCTATACTATTAAATAAATAACATGTTGATCTCATATTGTGTAATCTCATAATATTGACTCAATACGTACCATCGATTTGTGTAGATTGGCCTAGTCTTTATCTTATAGTGCTCACCATTTAATGCTAATGAGAACCAACATGATCATGATATTTGTTAAATTTTAATTCTTTATGATAAATTTACCATTAAATATCAAGCACTTGTCCTCATCTCATTGCTTCCTGAGACCTTGGAACAAACATGCTCCATTGATCCTTTTATAAGGAACTCAATCTTTAACATCATTAATAAATGAAAAATTTGACTCATTTGACTCAAAATGAACTATAAATATACATTTTATGATTACCCATGATTGATTATATCTCCATCTGTTCCTGATCTTCAAAATCATGCAAAATAGACTATGGGGACCATTGTTGTTTGCTTGGAATACCAACTTTGTATAGTCATATCTTTTACCTTGCTCAATCATATGTTCTAAAATTTGGAAAATATACTCTCATTTAAAATTTTATTCCAAACATGTATCAAAATAATCCTTAAACATTTATGTGTATGATATATAACTCCATTAATCTTCTCACTCAAATTTTTCTGCCATACAACCAACTATCTCAAAAACTGTTTGCAAGGCTAAATTTGCACAAGCATATCTTTTAATGTGATTCATTTCATAATATAAAAATTTATAAATATCAACTAGGAAAAAAAATAAACAAACCCATTTTATAAAATTATCTTTAATTCACCACATGTGTGAAATATTACTTCACCAATATGCTTACTCGACTATTTTTTGCCATATGCAAATTTGGCTATGGGAAAACATTGCTTTGCACTTCCATATGTTTTATTGTGATTATTCACATGACCTAATAATTATAAAATAATATAAAATTAAATATTTTAATCCATCCATATTTCAATATTCTCTTATAAACCCCACACATGTGATATATGACATCATCAATATGCTTACTCACTTTTATTTGAACAATAAAAAACACTGTCAAAATACCTGGGAGCCCAACTTTACACACACATATTTAGCTGCACTTCATGGAATGAATTTAGATTTAACACATATAAAATAGGTACTAATGTGATTAAAACCCTATGACCAACTCTCCTTGACTCATCCACACATGGCAATTATGATGTCGACAAATTGCCTACTTAGATTTTTTGCCACTAGAGCCAAAATGTCTAGATTAACACAATGATCAACCAAATGAAATACACTCATGAAACTTAATACATCCTTGACCTATGACATAACCCTTGAACATCCTTAAATCACCATACTAATACTTGAACATCTCTAATCATGCTAAGACCAAAGGTCAACCAAACATACTACAAACATACTAGGATAAGCACATTGCACACTTTGTCATTTTCACTTTAGATTATCAAGGCACTTCATCCACTCACATGGAAACTTTTATGACATAAACATGAAATAATTTTTAACTCTCCAACATTTTATTTTAAATTTATCTTATTGAATAACCTAGATTCAATTTTATCATCAATTTCATGGTAATATTTCATGAATTTCAATGTGGGGATTATCATGCTTGTGGTAAATATTGCATTTTGACCATACAATAAGTGATATGGGGATGTGTCTAAGGATTAATTAATATTATTTATCTTAGAGTAATTTTTATACTTTAATTAATTGTGCTAATCCCTAGAATTCTTGTCCAAGATCTTGTTAATCACATTTACAAGATTTTTATTAGTGGATTTAATGACATCGTTACTTTGCGAATCATAAATGAAATAAAATTTATGGATCACCTTGTTTACATATCCCCATTAATTAAATAACATAGAAGATAATTTGGGTCCATTATCACATATAATAAAAAAATATAATTACAAACCTTGTGATCATGCACTCTTTGAGGAAGGTGATTACTCTTTAAATTTTTAGTTTTTTAATTGATTACACCTTAGTCCAGTAGGTGAAATATTTTTTGGATATAGATATGAACTTGTGTCAATAAATATAAGTGGAATTGATTATACCAATGAAATCCAAGATCATTTTAGAAAAAAAGTGTACTATAATGACTAGTTTTAAAGGTATAATAGGGTGGCATTCTCTATGCACCATGAATTGATAAATGTGGTAGTTTGTCACATATATGGGAGTATATTTGAAAACTTAGGACAAATAATAAATTTCCCTAAGTATGTATATTGAACTATGTTCAGTTCCATAGTTTCCATGAAAATATTTAAGCAACTCAACTAATTCAACTTTATCTAAGCATATATGGAAGACACACTCATGTTTCCTTTTGTACAATGATCTTGATTTTATCATTAAATGGATTATATTTAAAAATAATGATCTTAATTGATTATAATTAAAGTGGTTTGGGAAATATTTATTTCAAAAATAATAGATTTTGTTATAATACCATTCATCATTACTTATATAATTCATAGTATATTGATGACAAATGATTTAGGAATTAACCTTGGCCTTTATCTTACTTATCCCTTGACCTATTATGAGCTTTTTTAACTACAAATATAGATCAAAATCATACAATTTCCTCATCTATTTTCCTCTTTTTCACCTTACTCATTTTACATCAACATTACTTGTATGTTATGGTTAGATATAAAAACAAACACCTTGTTGTGCAATATGTAATTATAAACTTTTGACTACTTTAATTAATTTTAAAGATTCGTTCTCTATGTTATAATACTTAATTTCAAAATTTATGAGTGGATAACTCATGAATGACATTGATCTTTCATAACCCACTTCTTTCTTTAGAGTCAAGATAGTTATGCTTGAGTTCTTAGAGACAAAAGAGTATATGTATAAGGGTTGTGCATAAAATGGGTTGATAAATAATTGAGGTTTTACTATTGAACTCTTTATTTCTTATATTTCCACTTATGGTTAAATAGTTCAATTACTTTTTGAATATTTATTTAGCATGTTTTTCAAGGGTCTAACTATTTGAGACAATCCTGAAATAAGTGTTTATGAAATTGATCTTGCCAAAAAATGATTTCATATCTTATTTTATTCCAAGAAAATTTATTATTATAAATATTTAAGCATTGTCTGGGTCTATTGATGTTCTAATTTCAGTAATGACATGGACTTATAGCTTGGCCTCAATGACCCAAAATATACATTTATTTAGATTTAAATATGTTCCTTGCTCTCTATGTCTTTTTATAACCATTCTTAGGTTCTTTACATGGTCTTTACACTTCTTTGAAATGATTGTATGGTCATACATGTAAATTAAAATGCACTTGTTGATTAAATATATTAATGCAATGTCGATAACATATTAAAAATTATCACCCACATTTATTATACCAAAGGTCATTATTATGTATGTAAATGGTCCCTATTTTTTTATGATGGTTTTCTTAATTTAGTCATTATAATTGAGCATAACTGATTTGTATAAAAAATAGACATAAAAATGACATCATATAAGAATCATTGACTATTATCATCACTTCATCTGATGATGGGAGTTAATAATTATAATTGTATCAATCTCAATTTAGATTTCTTAAATCCACTCATAAGTGAATATCCTCATTATTTTTTAGTCTAAAAAAACATTTACAACCCTCATGGAGATCCTAACTAAGAATATTTTTTGGCTAATAACAGATTTTACCCTTCTTTTAGGATTAAAGGATCCAACAAAGGGTTCATAGGCTTTTACCTTTAGTGTAAGGGATTATCTCCATGATTTAGAGGTATGGTGTGAGTGAGAATGGAGGTTTCAAACACATTTAAATCATCATAACTTCAATTTATGGCATATTTATAATCCTTTATATCTTAAGAAATCCCTTAATTTTATATTTAGGTATAGGTGATGAACAAAAGAATATTTTATGCTTCATCTTCACTCCAAAAATTATAATACTAGTGAAACATACCTTTATAAGTATTTGTATTTTCTTTCTCACCGTGATACTCCATGTCAAACAACGTTTATAATGAAACCATACTTCATGATATGTTGCTCATATTTAGATTCATCATCACATATTCATTCAATTAAATGACATCATATTTTTTATCTTCATATATGATATAATATGGAATTACATCTGATTTTATGATGAAATTGATTATATTCTAATCATCATTTAATATTTGGAAAATTCAAAAATTGTATGGAGTGGAAGCAGTAGAGACTAGCTCTATAGATAATATTCTCAATATTGAGTTTTTAGTTGGCTTCAAGGTGCTTTCAGTTGTTTCCAAGGAATTGGTGGTATAATTTTTCATATGGGTAAAAAATTATATGCCAAATATGTCACATCCTTTAATTAAATTCCAAACTATATTTAAATACCTTGAAAAGCATATATCATTTTAAACATACTAATTTCTAACTTGATTGGCCACTAATTTCATGTTTCCCAATACCTTTATGAAATAAAATATATTATTAATATAAAATTTATGTCCATGTACTAATGACTCATACGTGGAGACATTATTTGTGAAAGCAAATTGAAGCATGCATATAACCAAATTAGATTTTCCCCTTGGATTAACATGTTAATTTATGGAACCAAAACCTTGTTTGGACTAGGAGATATCAAATTTTAAATTTCATATATGAATTTTAGTGGTTTCTAGCATATTATATGGCATGGGTTTTGCTGGGATGACATCTTTATCCTTCTTGTCTTTGTTTCCAAAAGTGTATGTCTTTTTTTGTTCTTTAGGTGGCAATTATTTGATCATGACTTCATCAATTTATGATAATTAATTTTATTTATCATGACTAATATGATCTAGGTTTCCCATTTATTTTTTGTCTTACATGGATAACATATTTGTGTTGAAATTTTTTCAAGTCACCTTATTAAGAACAATAGTTATATTTCCATAGTACACATCATCATTGCTTTATTTGGTCATGCCATTATTGCTTCTTTTAGTTGCATCATCATTTATTCATTTGGATACATCATTATATGATAGTGTATTAAATATGATCACACATATTTTCCTCAATTTTTGATCTACTCACCCTTTCATAGATGTCAATCTCTAAATTTCTATATATGATTTCATTGTTTTTATTTTTGTTTATGATAAATTGTGTCATATTTGGCTCTCTTTAAATCTTGATTTGATTGTGAAAACCATGCCATGGTAACCTCTTATTATATAAATCATTTTTAATGTATCCTTTTAGTGTTTTATACCATTATCTATTGATCAACATGCCATACACATCAGGTATATCCATAACTAAGATGTCAACGAAGTACTACAATATAGGATTTTAGGGTAATTGCATGTGAATGTAATTAATTTTTCCAAATACCTTCACATATTTTTTTTCAAGTTGGACTACCCTATTGTTTTAATTTATCTAGAGTTAATCTCATCCTCTCACATACTAATAATGGTATGACATTCATTGAAACAAATTAATCCACTAAACAATTATGTAATGTTTTTCCAAAATTGCCAATTATTAGCAAAAATGGAGGAGTTTTAGTCTTTTCTTTAAAAATGGAAACATGTACATCAATGAATCAATTGATTTATTTTCCTTTGGAATAAGACAAATTCCTTAATAAAAATTATTTTTGATCTAAAAATTGAAGTAATTCAAGAATTAAAATATTATTTTTGGTTTTATTTAAATCTTCTACAATGTTGTATCCTAATTTGTTTTTATCAAAAGGCTTATCAGTTTACAAAAAATGGAATTGTTATTTGTGTAGACACCAAAATTATGTCGACTCCCCTTGGTCCCTTACACATCTTATTAATTTTAAATAAACTACTTATTTTAAATTAATGACATCACCCATGACACCTCACCTTGGACACATTGCCCTAAGACCATTTCCTACCCTATGACTCACCTTGAGACTAGGTCATCTACCTAAGACCTATTCTCACTCCATTCCAACCACCTAACCAACACTCATGCCTAATAAACCCATCCTTTGACCATTCTCCAATGGTAAATGCACATGGCAGATGGAGAAATGGGAAAAGGGCTAAAAATAGCCCTTTTACCCATTCTTTAGCCATCGACATTGGTCAACTATCGGCCGACGCCAGTGGGATAACCGACATTGGTTTCTTAAATTGAGTTCTAACTCTACTCTTGCTTGAATCACTAAGCTTTGACTCTCTCTCTCTCTCTCTCTCTCTCTCTCTCTCTCTCTCTCTCTCTCTCTCTCTCTCTCTCTCTCTCTCTCTCTCTCTCTCTCTCTCTCTCTCTCTCAGGATCTCTCCCTCAGACTCTTGGATGTGGACATGCACACTCTAAGACCAACCATCAGACTTTGACTAATGCTCACCTGGCTACAAAAACTCTGCATAAGTCACTCTAGATTGGATTGGAACAATGCACAGGGACCTCGACATCAGCCACAATAAGAATAAGCATTCTCACACCCTTGGTTCTTCATCAAGCAAAGCTAAGTATTCTTCTGTCTCCATTTCAATGTTTAGAATACATTAGTAATTAGTCTCTATTTACTATTTCTAAATACAATTAACTAGACTCGAATTTCTTCTTGGAAAGGATAAAAAGCCTTCCTCCTATTCTTATCTATTTACATACCAACCCTTTGCCTTTGCCCCCTCTCAGACCCTATTTACTATCTTGCAACCCTGCACAGACCCAGACTCCTTCCAGACCCCTTTGTTGACCACAAACATTCCCTGAAAACCATCTAAGACCCATTACCCCTACCAACATCGATAACATAACTGATGTCAGCATATTGACAACCGACACTGCCAGGAGTATCAACATTGGTGACTATGATAGACTAATTGCAGAGAATAGGTACGCGTTATCTTTATTTCTCTTTCTTAGTCTTTCACCATTTCTTTTTATACGACAATCTTTTCATAAATAGTGGATTGTCATCCCTCATGGAGCTTTATGCTTTTGGGACCGAGCATTGCTTGGCAGTCCACCATATCTTTATCTAACACTCTCTTTGTTTAAGTATTATTCTTATCTATAGGTGTCTTCTTCCATAGCCAAAGAGGAGCTCCTAAAATTCTTGGATACAATGCGCAAGTTAATCTGGGTAATGTACAAACCCCTGACACCTTAACTTTAGTTTCTTCTTCTTCTAAATGTAAATAGAAAAAATGTAGAGAAACATTCTAGCACGCCTAGTGGGACACTGGAGTTTTCCTTGGGTTCATTCTTCTAAAAAGTAAACATTCATATAGATGCATTAGATTCTCTTCTTGCATCCTTCTTTTATCTCTTTATTTTGAAAAGAAACCATTAGCACAAGTTAAAAAGAACATCTTTCTTTTCTTCTTGTCATCTCTTGCCTGCATCTTAGAGTAGTGGAAAATTCATACTCTTAACCTTTTCTTCACTTGTTTGCATCTAAACAAAACATTTCAATTTGGGTTAAAAATAATTGAATTTCGTTATTACTTGAATGCATATTTAGCTCATTTAGTAATTAAAATGCATTATGAATAAATCGTAGTGCACATATGTTACACAACTAGACCACATTCACATCAAATTAAAACATTTAAACATACTTGAGACAAGGCCCGTCTAGGATTTCATCACCTAGCAGATACCTTACCCTTCTTGGCGATCCTACTTGGATTTCACCACCAAAAGGAGGACCCACTCCATTCTCTGGCAGAGTATAAACTATAGGCGAAGTATATATTGGCTAAGTGGCCCAGTTCAGCTCTATGTTATTGAAATGAAGGGAGCAAGCCCCCAGCACTAGGCCACATATGGAACCTAACACATATTTTTGAGCACAAAAACATAACCCAAAACCAACCATATAATTCCTCTTTAGGACCCGTTCTAAAATCCCAATTCCCAAACACATTCTTCTAAGACATAAGTCACCACGACTCTAAAATTTATTCTTAGGAATTTAAAGTTTAGAGGTTGCTTGCTGTCATCTATTTTGTTGTTCTTATTTGGTTTTTTGAGCTGATAAGGTCACATCATTTTGAGGTCTAAAAATAACTCAAAATTTCTCCTTTATTCCAAAAATTTTCAATTTTCTGAGTTTCTAGAAACACACAGACATCGACATCGGTTTTTCCACCAACATTAGCAACTATCTTCACCAACATCAATTTTTCCAACAACATCAGCAACTATCTTCACTGACATCAATTTTTCCAATGACGTCAGCAACTTATCTTCACCAACATCAGTTTTTCCACCGATGTCAGTCACTGTCAACAAATTTTATTTCCAAAACATCAACCTTAAAACCCAACTTTTTTGCTGTTAAACTTAACTTTTAGTCTCTAAAACTGAAATACATAGTTTTTAGAACCTAAACCCATTTTGTCTTGAATGGTTTTGACACGCAGTCAAGCCAAAACTCTTGTTGACCATGCAAGGCAACAACCACTTCCACCTTCACCCTTCATAACATGTCCTCTAATGGAGTATACTTCAGACACTGAGCATACTCAACCTACCCCAAATCAACTACCTATTTTTCCCACAGAGGATCAAGACTTTGAGACATTCCTTGACCTCAATGTCAAGGCTCTCCAACACTATCTCGCAAGAAGCCAAATGTGAGACCCTTTAGGTAATCCTGTTTATGGGATGCCAACTTCCTTAGTTGAAATAATGATAATATCAACAGCCTCCATTACTCAACCCATGGTCACTCAGGCCATTACCTCAACTAGTAACCCAACCATGGCCAATGTTCAAGATTTGGCCTCTCCTTCTATTTTTGGACCTACCTCCATTAGGGTTTCTATACCCCCTTAATCACAAACAATTCAACCAAGTTTGACACATTTTTAGAACTTGATTGTCTCCACCCCACCCACTCTTGTACCCATAAATACAAGAGTGACTACCTATCCTCTAACTAGTGTTTCCACCATCTAACCACCCTTGGCGGCACCTAGTCAAGTTATGTCCTCCAAATTCATGGCACAAGCCCCCTTGACTTCAACATCAATCCGTATGATGAACTACCAAGATGTTGCACCCACATAAATGCAACCAAGTACGTCATACACCCCTCTTAATGCCTTTCAGGTACCCTATAGCTTAGGGGGTGCCCTACTTACCAATCCCTCAGCTGATCTAATAAAATTGTTGATGGATAAGATGTCTAACCTTGAGACATCCATTTTTGGTTCAAGCAATGTTCTTTCATATGAACAAGTCTGCAACGAACCCATCCACCCTTCGGTGCCTATTTGACCATATCCTAGCTAGTAGGAACTCTTGAAATTTACTCATTTTCAGAGTAAAGAGGACTCACAACAACATCTATGAGCATTTAGACACGCTTGCTACCTTATAGCACACGATGATGTGTTACTACTTCACACATTTCCCATGTCACTTTCTGGCATCTCCCTTGATTGGTATAGTTTTATTACCAGTCATTCCCTCTTTTCCTTCACTCAACTAGCTCAATTATTTCTCGAACACTTCTCAATCAACATCACTAAAAAGGTCTCCATCATAGGACCTATATTCTATTAAACAATTTGACGATGAGTCAATCACTGACTTCGTTGCTCATTGGAGAGGTTTGATTAACCAACTCTCCTTCTCATTACCCCAACCTGAGCTCATTGAGCTCTTTTCAAGAGCATGTGCCAAGCACATCTCATCCACTTTGTAAGTTTAAACATTTCACACATTTGACGAAGCTTTCACCATGGCCCAAAAGCTTGAACTCCATGTGGTTGAAGAAGATAAGATCAAATTGCGTAGTAAAAATACCAACACAAATTCCAATGACCCCTCTTCTAAATCTTCTTCCTCCCATTCCAAGTCCAAGGGATCAACAAATGTTGTGGTCCTTAGGCCATCATCTTCTACCACAACTAACCAATCTAAACCTTCCACATCACAAAGCATCACAAAACAATTCCAACAATGATATCTATAGCGTCAATACACTCTAATAGGAGAATCATATGCTTTCGTGTTGGAGCAACTACTAAAGTCAGGGGTCCTCAACCTCCCTCAAATTTGACCACCCTAATTTGACACATCAAAATCCATCCCTGCATGGTATAGGGAAAATGACTTTTGTAATTATCATTGTGTCAAGGGTCATGACACCGACAATTGCAAAACCTTCAAAAACATTGTCCAAGACATGCTAGACAAGGGGGATCTTGTTTTGGATAACCCAAATGTACTAGCTAACCAAAACATGGATTTCTTTAGGCAACCATTCCCTAACCATCCCCCAAGTCAAAACAATGTCTAGACCATGGCTGATGACCCCCAAGAGTGCAATATATGCATGGTCAACACAGTCTCTCCTTTTATCCCTAACCAACCTCTCCCACAGTCTGAAGAGGTTAGTCAACCTATTTCTCCAACACGGGTAGAAGAGCCTTCTTCTCCTATTTATCCTCCATGGAAGGAGGATAGTCTTCCATCCACCCCCTTTCTTACTTAAGAGAGTCTACTTTGACCTCTCCCATATTGGAGGATGCCTTGATGGCACCAACGCTGGCTGTCATGCCTTCATCCTTCTTATCATCAATGGGGGATCATACTTTCCCCACTCCTTGACCACACATAGAAGCCATGATCACCCCTAATAAATATCCTCTCAAAGAGCCACATTCTCCAATCCCTTCTCCACCTAGAGAAAAACTTACCACTTCACCTACTTTGCCTGAGGAAGATTCGGTGATGGTTTTCTCTCGCCTTTGGCCTGAGATCGCTGCGTCCAATACATTTCTGCTCTCACAATCACCCAAATCCTCTGGAAGACCAAATGTAAGACCTCACATGATGTCACCTAAACCATTTTATCAATTGGCAAAAAACTTAGGATTTCTCCATTCTAGGAACCTATAACATGAGGCATTATGGGAGTGACTTAAGGCTACTTATCTTATTCATCCTACTTCGACTTATACTACCAACCCTTTCATGACAATTGGGCTTCTACTTCTAAATCTTCAGAAGCTCAACCATCCACACCTAAACCCAAACCCTCACAGGTGTCTATCATGCCGAAGTAAATTAAATCTCTTGGTGTTCATCCTATATCAAACTTCACTCACCCATAAGTGAAGGTAGACTTGAACACACAATAGTGGTCCTCAAACCAAACTAAAGAAGGCTGCTAAACCATGGCAGAGAACTCATCCCTCACCATCACCTTTTCCCTCTATTTTGGGTCCACATCCATCTACTTTAATAGGAGTGTTCCCTACTCCAACAACTAACAAAAACAAATCACCTCCATTACTCCCTTTATCCATCCAACATATACTTCCTCCAAAAAATCCAACACCTCTCACCATGAAAGTTCCATCCATGCATGTGGTCACACCACCAAACAAAAAGATGGTACAAAAAACTCCTCCTACAACTCCTAAATAGAAGTTGTCAACCTCTACTGCAACAACAAAATGCACAGACCCATTAGCGGGTTCTTATGCTTTGCTATTATGCCAATTGTTGTATTCTTCTAGCATCACTCTCCCACCCATTAAACCATACCAACCTCTCAGACTAAAACCATCTTGGTTTGATGACACTAAAATTTGTGCATATCATTGCACACCTGGACATGATACTGAGCGTTGTTGTGCTCTTAAGGTTGTCATTCGTCAACACCTAAAAAAGGATACCCTTCTCATTAAGGATCATCTTGACCACCCTTTCGACAAACCACTGACACTATCCCATGTCTCTCACACCTTCTCACCTTCACTCTCATCAACTCTTAGATCAAAACCATCTTGGTTTGACGACACTAAATTTTTTGCATATCATCGTATACCTAGACATGACACTGAGCGTTGTTGTGCTCTTAAGGTTGTCATTCATCAACACTTGAAAAAGGACACCCTTTTTATCAAGGATCCTCTTGACCACCCTTTCAAAAAACCACTGACACCATCACATGCCTCCTAAACATCCTCACCTAAATCCAGATCTCAATGCAAGACTATAATCCCTCTACCACCTTCACCCCCTTTGTTCGAAATCAACACTATCAATGTGGCCACTAGGTCACAAACCTCAAGGGATAAAGGCAAAGAGAAGATTTCTATTCCTTGGACATATCCATTTGTCAAGCCTTCTTAACCACCAAAACCCAAGATTTCTATCTTGAGCACATCCCAACCAACATCTTCAAAACCAATTCATGACTTCATGGTGAAACAACTTCACTAAACCCCTATGAAGATGTCTTTGTATGACCTCATTCAAATCTCACCACAACATCACCAAACCTTGATTAAAGCTTTATAAGTAATGAAGGTCCAACCCGAAGACCCCCAACCACTAACTACTTAGTCAAATCATTACCCACCATTGCCTCCATCACCTTCGGTGATTCTAAGATTCCAAACTCCAACATGGAAGATCAAGATCCCGTCCTCTCAAACTAAGCCTATTAGGAAAAAGCTTCACAAGATGCATCCTCACATCGCACTCCTTGTCAAAGAGGAGCTTCATCATCTTCTCTCTATCTCATTTATCCAACCCATTGATTATCTACAATGGGTGTCAAACATTGTCCCTGTCAGAAGCAACTGGGGGAATTCAACTTTGTATTGACTATCACAACCTCAACCAAGCATCGACCAAGCATCAACCAACTTCTTAATCATCTTTAACACATGACCAATATGGAAAGAAGCAAATGAGGCAAGTTTTCTCCTAATTGGCTCAGACCTTATATCATAATGCATAAATATGAATCAAGGACTTATCATATGTCCTCTCTTGAAGGCCGACCAGAACCTGAGCCCCTTAATGCCTTACATCTACAACCATTCTACTGTTAATCAATTAATCATTCACTTGATGTTTAACTTGAGCTTGTCCCTTGAGCAACCCCCATCATCCATATTCCTATTCCTTTCAACCCTTTTTTCCTACAAACATTAGTCAACCCATTTGTAAAGCATGAATGCTTTGTCCTAATAAAAGGGAAACCCTTAAACCTCTATAGTCTTGTCCATGACCAAAATTTCAAACAAAAACATAAAAATTTGGATGCCTAACCAAAGGTCATAAATTATAAATGTAAACTGCTCCCTCGAAGGACAGCTACATAATTACTGTAATTAATAGACTACTCCCTTGAAGGACAGCTATTCATAGACATTTAACCATACAAAGAAAAATATAGACCACTCCCATGAAGTATGGATATGCCCACATTTATCAACTTCACATGACCACAAAATAACATCCTCAAGTAGACTTCCCACATTGATCAGTCTACCAAAATAAAAAAAACTAACAAACTATTAAGTCATGGACTTGTTTATAGTCATTCATAGGGTCACCTATAAAAGGGGAAAAGTTATCCCTACTAAAAAGGATTACGCTATCCTAACATATCACATAATCACACTTATTACCCTGACATACTCAAGGGATTTTGAGCTCACTTAATGTCAAGTGATTCAAGTATTTCTCTAATACAAATCAATGGTCAATGATGTAATGCATGAACAGGGATTTTGTTTGCAAAAACCCTTATCTATGATATCATTATGGTCTTTGTCAATGAAAGAGCAATGTGCCTTTCACTTCTTACATACCTTTGTCACATACAAACCAAACCAAACCAAAACATTTTCTAACCATTAACATAAACACATTATTTATTTAATGTAAATGCCCAATTTGTGTTATATAAATTATCATAGCCCATTCACATTAGTTTCTATGGAAAACAATACACATGGAAACTAACAACCAAACATAATTTATGTCAAGCATATACCATCACCAATATGGAAACTTGTTGAAGCATAAATTTCTCATTTCATTTTTGGGATACACCATCACTAATATGGAAAATTGCTAGGGATGAAAAACCATATAACCAAGGTTACAAAATACACCATCACATAATATGGAAAAGGCTGTAACATCATCATACTCATTTCATTTTTGGCATACACCATCACTAATATGCAAAATTGCTAGGGATGAGAAACCACATCACCAATGTTACAAAATACACCATCACATAATATGAAAAAGGCTGTAACATCATACACTCATTTCATTTTTAGCATACACCATCATGAATATGGAGCATTGCTAGGGATGAAAAACCACATCACACTATGTTAAAGGATACACCATCACAAAATATGGAAAAGGCTATAACATTGTCATACATTCAAGCATGTACCATCATACATATGGGAAATGCTAACAATACTAACATGACCAATACAACCTATCAACCTCTTTGACCTCGTCTTCCCTTTTGGGAAGAACTAAATTGGCCTGAGGCCTTTAAAATAGGGGCTACGTAGGTAGCACTCAGTTGACATGGGGTCTTCTGAGGTTAGCTCTACCATTCATTCATTCATCTATCTAATGGACCAACCATATAACCTTTAACCATGACTTAACCTAGTCAAAACCCAATTCATAACCTACACTCTTCTTCCCTTTTGGGGAGAACTACATTGGCCTGAGGCCCTTAAAACAGGGGCTATGTAGGTAGCACTTAGTTGACATGGAGTCTTCTGAGGTTAGCTCAGCCATTCATTGGTTCATCTCCCTAATGGACCAACTATCTAAACCAACCCAACATCATGACCAAACAATCAGCCCTTACATTGCAGAAGTCACATTTGACTTCTCATGGGACACATTGGGGATCACATACATCTCCCTAATCACAACAAACAAACACTTGAGATAACTTATATCTCAACCCAACTCGACTAACGACACTGGAGATTGCAACTATCTCCTCTGACCATGACCACTTTCGAGACAGCTTTGCCTTGGTTGTTTTGATTACATATATGCTACCTCATGAATAGTTAGAAAATTGTACACACCCCACATTATGACCCTCACACATATTGATGGATCACGCCCAAGTTGATCCCCAATATTTGTGACATTTTCATGTTTTCTAGGAGCACTTCTTGAGCCTGGGATACTTGGATCACAATTACCATTGGAGATATCGCTTTAATCGATCTAACCCAATCAGCTATGACTAATAAGCTGGGGCTTAGTTAGTTTGATTTTAGTCCTCCTTGACCATTGGAGCTATATCTTTGATCATTTAACCTAATCAGCTACCACTAATAAGCTGAGAACTAGTTATTTTGATTTTAGTGCTCCTTGACCTTGACTACGACAATTTGACCTACCTATCACGTGAAGTAGTATACGTGTAATCTCAACTATTATAGTGTTTACACTCCAACTTCACCATACTCATCCACTACCTATCAAATCAACACTCAATATCAGGTTACCTCTTTTGATTCTTGCTTTGAGGGGGAATACCTCATCCCATACTTGGGGAAACCTACACCTTGTCCCATACCTAGGGCAACCAACATCTATTTTTGTCTTGCAGTTTGTCAAGAATAACCAACAAGATAAAAAGGGGAAAATATAGACACCAAAATTGTGTCGACTCCCCTTGGTCCCTTACACATCTTATTAATTTAAAATAAACTACTTATTTTAAATTAATGCCATCACCCTAGACACCTCACCATGACACCTCACCTTGGACACATCACGCTAAGACCATTTCCTACCCTATGACTCACCTTGAGACTAGGTCATCTACCTAAGACCTATTCTCACTCCATTCCAACCACCTAACCAACACTTGTGCCTAATAAACCCATCCTTTGACCATTCTCCAATGGCAAATGCACATGACAGATGGAGAAATGGGTAAAGGGCTAAAAATAGCCCTTTTACCCATTCCTTAGTCACTGATGTCGGTCAACTGTCGACTACTGCTGATGGGATACCCAACATTAGTTTCTTAAACTGAGTTCTAACTCTACTCTTGCCTAAATCACTAAGCTCTAACATCTCTAGCTCTCTCTCTCTCTCTCTCTCTCTCTCTCTCTCTCTCTCTCTCTCTCTCTCTCTCTCTCTCTCTCTCTCTCTCTCTCTCTCTCTCTCTCTCTCTCTCTCTCTCTCTCTCCCTTGGACTCTTAGACGTGGACACACACACTCTAAGACCAAGCATCAAACTTTGACTAACACTCATCTAGCTATAGAAACTCTGCATAAGTCACTCCAGATTGGATTGGAACATTGCACAAGGACCTCAACATCAGCCACAATAGGAATAAGCATTCTCACACCCTTGGTTCTTCATCAAGCAGAGCTAAGTATTCTTCTATCTCCATTTCAATGTTTAGAATACATTAGTAATTAGTCTCTATTTACTACTTCTGAATACAATCAACCAAACCTGACTTTCTTCTTGGAAAGGTTGAAAAGCCTTCCTCCTATTCTTATCTATTTACATACCAAGACTTTGCCTTTGCCCCCTCTCATACCCTATTTACTATCTTGCAACCTTACACAGACCCAGACTCCTTCTAGACCCCTCTGTCAACCATAGACATTCCCTGAAACTTGTCCAAGGCCCATTGCCCCTACTGACATTGGTAACATAACTGACGTCGGCATATTGACAACCGACGCCGATAGGACTACCGATGTCGATGACTGTGACAAACTAACTACAGAGAATAGGTACGTGTTATCTTTATTTCTCTTTCTTAGTCTTTCACCATTTCTTTTTATACGACACTCTTTTCATAAATAGTGGATTGTCATCCCTCACAGAGCTTTACGCTTCCGGGACCAAGCATTGCTTGGCAGTCCACCATATCTTTATCTAACACTCTCTTTATTTAAGTCTTATTCTTATCTATAGGTGTCTTCCTCCATATCCAAAGAGGAGCTCCTAAAATGCTTGGATATGGTGCATAACTTAATTCGAGTAACGTACAAACCCCTGACCCCTTAACTTTAGTTTCTTCTTCTTCTTTATGTAAATATAAAAAATGTAGAGAAACAATTTGGCTATGATAATGTAATAATTCCTTTAGCTATAAATGTTTATTTTTATCACTTTCATTATGTGGAATATTAGTGTTGTTCTTAGGATTATAATTCATCAAAGGCATTTGAATTTTACTCCTCAATGTATAAGTAATTCCCCATTTAAATTATTTGTATGCATGAACGTCATCAAAACTATTCTTAGGCTTATTATCACTTATGAATAGAAATTCTTAAGTTTCTAAGACAAAGGTGGTGCATAAGGGTTTTTAACTATGACTTGAAGTAATCTCTATGTAGAAAATATGCTATTTGTTTATCAGAGTCAAAAACTTTCAAACTTACATCATTATTTGAGACTGAAGGCTTGCATACAACTTTGATTTGGGTTTGATTTTTATTATCCTTAATCTAATTCAAAATATCATATTGTGCTCCTCTAGGAATGGATTTAATGTCAAATGCAAATAAATATTTGATGAGATCCCAAACTCTATGTTTATAGGCCTTCAAAATAAGATTCTTAGTTTCACTTAAACCTCTAACTTGATGGACTACCAACTCACTTTCACCTTTCACATGAAAGAGATTAATATCCCTCTTTTTAGCCCACTGAAGACCATAAATAAGAGCTTCATACTATAAAGTATTGGAAGTACAACTAAACTAAAATCCAACAAAAGAATAATACCTTTGATTTTGTGGTAAAACCAACATTACATTAGCCCCACTTCCATCATTATTTTTGTATCTATCAAAGAATATATTTTAAACTCCTTGATCTTGGACTAAGCTAGTGAGACTAAGAAATAAATCACACTCTTCATTCTTACAATAGACTCCTAAACAACCATCTTCAATAATTTTGTAGGGGTCATGTCCATGATTATTATCAGCCCCTTCATCCAAGAGTAGATCTAAAATGCCTTCAAATGGCTTAGAAGGCTCTTACTCAATGTTGTTATCATCTTCTTCTAAAATACTACAATTCACATTTGACATATTTGGTATTTATGGTTTAAGGTGAAATCTGGAAATAAGCTTAGATCTAATAGTAACTTTTCTTCTATAACTAGTTATAGAAACCATCTATGGGCAATCTGAAGAAAGGTTTGGAAGTGAAATATTTGGATAGGCATAGTTTAAAATATGGTGGTAGATCAATAACAACATCTTGTAAAATGGTGAAATTTGGAAAAGCAACAAGTATGACTTTTAGATATTTCAACACACCTACAGTCTTTGTGAGAGACCAATATTATTGAAAAACACCTTTCTCATGGGGTTTATACTACAATCCTAACTTATCAGCTATTAATTTGGGCATGATAGAAGTACTAGCCCCTCTATCAATCATACATTTATGAACCAAACAATCTCCAATGATAACATAAAGGTAAAATGGAGGAGGTTTAGTCACCTTAAGAGGTTGTAATTCAACGACTATATTGGAATTAGTTAGGATAACACTTAATCTTTTTCTCTTAGGTAGTTTCTCAGAGATATTGAGCTTTTAAAGTTCCTCTTACAATTAATCCTTTTGTCCTAGGATTAATAGAGTATCCCATATTTATATTGATACTGAAGTCTTCTTCATATTGTATACATCCAATTCCTAACACCATTTGTGTTGCCATTGACAATCTTACTTGAATTTCACTCAAATGTACATTTTAGGTAAAAATCCATAAATCACCCTAAATGGTTCAAACTTTTCACTTACAAGTGCCAATTTAGGTCAAAGTATCCCTAAATACAAAAATGCATTTTATGGCCTAGCTAACTTTGATCATATCATTTCAAGTTAAAATGACAATTTTGCCATTTTAGTGCTCTAGATCACTCTTTTCTTCTAATTCATTGGTACACATCATGTACCTTTGTTATTTAGTGTTAGAAACATCCTAAATTGGAATACATCTCCAATAAATCTAACATCACCTTCCAGTTCCTCTCTAGTCAAATTCTGAAGCAGTAATATGATTTTCTGACCATTTTGATTAATTGAGGGCCAATTTTCAAATAATTACACAAATGTTGATTAACCTTGTTTAAGGATAATTAATTCAAATCAAGAGATTAAGTGAATTTTCCATGAGAGTTGTTGAATATTTTTTTCTAAAAATTGATTCCTATTAACTGCATCATTGGGTGATGTCATTTCTTGGGAAGACATCCGTAGGCCATAAATACCACAAATGTCAAGATTATGGGTCACCCATGCCTAATTAATGCCTCCCATGCCTCTTTAATGCCCCTTCTTCCAAGGTCATGATAAAGATAATAATGGATAGTCATGGTTGGTCCTAACCAATCTCAAAAATTTATAAATAGAGAGGACATGAACATCATTTATAAGTTATTTTGGTGTAAGGCTATTATGCTCAAATATCTTAAAATCTTGAGTATTGTAAACTTATAATGATAAATTATTTCCACAAAGCTTCATTGATAGGTTAGTTTAGTGATTTGAAATCAAGAGCCTAGGTTTTATGGAGTGTTCTTGAGGCATTGGAGGATATTAACGCCATTATTGACAAACACAAGGATGCTTGATCAAGGGAGAACATGTTTTTGAGCCACATGAGTATGGTGAATCCATTTGGTAAGATAATATAGTGTTGATTTCTTTCATTTGTTTCTTGCTATCCTTTGTAATTCATAGAGGAATAGATAGGCTTGGTTAGTTAGTTATTTATGCATGTTTCATTATTTATGGACTAATGCTTGACTAACTTACTTTGTCATCCTCTCTACATTTTGGCAGACCTGGTGGGACAAGACACATCTCACACTAGAATAAGATCACTTTGAAACTCGAAAATATCCATTTAGACCCTTAAAACTCTTGCAAATTGATTTTTTAAATTGATTTTTCTATTTTTTGTTGCCATAGTTTTTACACAGTAACTGACATCGGTAGAAATACTAACATTGATTACCTATTTAACCAATGTCATTTAGAAAAAATAGCATCAATTGGGTCCAAGTTAGAAAATTAATCATCATCAATTGTAATAATCGATGTTAATCACTATGTTTTTCAAAAAACATAGACCTGAGAGCTACTTCTTGAAAGTTCATTGTTTCAAGCTAAAAAGAGCTCCAAAGCTAAAGGTCATGATGACCTTTTTGTTATAGGAACAAGCTTTTAATTTGATAAAAACAAGTTTAAATCACCTCTTCAATGCTCAAAAATGAATTAAGAACTTTGTTTTAGGTTTTCAACAAGGAAATCAAATATTTTGGTGAATGTTTTCAAAGTTTGTAACTAAGACCAAGGGGTCAAATGAATGCCACTAAACATTTTATTTGGGTTTAAAATTGAACACACTTGTCAATTTTTTTTGAAATAGTTTTTTAGTTAGATTTTGTTTGGAAAAAAGAGGAATGTTGCATGTATGCTCTTCCATTTTTCCCCTATAGTTAACCCCTAAAATCAAAAGTGCCATTCCTATTGCAAATAGTCATTCCTAATCTCTCACCTAAGCTACCATGGTACTAGGATTTTTATAACTATTTCCATAGTCATGTATTTCCCACCAACCTTTGTAATAGCCAAAAAAAAACTTTTCCTTCATCACTTAACATGTTATATTCTCCTTGGAAACATGCTTTATCTAAAGGCTATGATGGAACACTTCTTCATTGTTTATCTTTGGGAGAATCTAAGCTGGCACTAAGGGAGGTTCATGAAGGAATGTGTAGGGCCCATACCAGTGGTGTAGTCATAGCAAATAAACTTTTCAGAATAGGCTATTATTTGCCCAAAATAGAGACATATGCTTGTAATTATGTAAATAAGTGTCTCCTTTTTCAACATCATGGCAACTCGATACATGCACCTTCCTTACCATTGCAGTCAATTATAATACCATGGACATTCTCAACATGGGGTTTTGATCTCATTTGGAAAATTAACCCAACATCTTCAGATGGCCATAAGCACATTTTGACTACAACTAAGTACTTTACCAAGTGGATTGAGGCCATTCCTCTCACTTATGTTATTGAGAAATAAATAGTCAAATTCATTCATTACCATATCATCTGTTGATATGGCATCCCAGCTTGTATTATATCTTATAATGGTGGATCCTTTATAAATTAAGATGTGAAATATCTTTATGAAAAATTCAAGATCAAGCACAAGAAATACACTCCATATAACCCACAAGGAAATAGAAAAGTCTAGGCATCAAATAAAACCATTTTATCCATCTTAAAATAGATTGTCAATGATGTTGGCTATAATTGGCACTTGTAACTCTTTCCTGCCCTCTAGGCTTATAGAACTAATCATCACACCTCAATAGGAACTACTCCATACTCCCTTTTTTTTTTCACTAAAGCTATCATCCCTATCAAAATTGAGATCCCATCATTAATAATATCACTAGATCACATTGAAGATGATGAAGAATATAGAGCCTCATGACTACAAGAACTAGAACTTCTTGATGGTAAGTGTTTGGATGCCCTAGAAAACTTGCAAGCCTACTAGAATAGATTGTAGAGAAGCTAAAACAAATGTATTCTCTCTTCAGAATTTTAGATTGGTGATTTATTTTTGAAAGAGAACCAGAAGAAACTAAATGCTGAACCCAAAAATAAAGGCAAATTTTAGCCTAATTCATTAGGACCATATATTCTCATAATGAACTATAGATTAGGAGCATATCGACTGGCTAAACCTAATGGTGAAGAACTTTTAGATCCCATGAACATCATACACCTTAAGAGATTCTATGCATGAACAACTTTGAATCATTGTCTATAAGACCCCTGATTTGGGGGCAACTTGTGCTGTCATAATTTTATCCCACCCTTTTATCTTACCTTGAGCACATTTTATACTCCCTAGTCCACTTTCCATAAATCCTGATAGTAAAGGCATTGAAATCTTGGCACTCTGAACACATTCTTCATCCCATTCTAGATTGCTCACTTTGGGAGGCATATTCTTTGTTTTTTCTATGACATGTTAAAAGCTTGAACACTTTTTGTCCCTTGACCAATAATGATCATGATTATGTCTCATGAGAATTATTAACATCTTAAAAAATAGTTATAAAAATTTATTCAGCCATGATAATCTTATACAACTTCCAATAGGTTAAAAGCCACATCTTCTTAGTACAAGTATTTACTCCTCTTTCTTGTTTTATCAAGAACCTCACTCTCACCAATTTGTGAGTATGGGTCATTGTAGCTAGCTTATTTGTCTTATTATAACCTCTACTCTTAGATAATGAATATAATTGACTAGATGGTCCCACCTTGTGCATATTTTATCCCAAAAACACCAAAAATATTTGAAATACTTTGAAAATACCAAAAACATTAGAAAATGATCCACAAAAGAACAAAAACATTGTCTCACTCTTCTATACATTTGTACATTCCCATTCTACCATCCTGTGATCTCACCTTTTTGTGAGCAACTATAAAGTTTAAATGCTCTTACCATTTTATAAGAATAAAAACACCCGTTCATTTCATCTTATCCCACACACTTTCCATTTTGAAAGATCATTCTTTCTCATCTCATTAGCTTCTTGTTTACCAAACCATTCTCATTTGTTTATCATATCTTCCATTTCTTATATAACGTTAATCAAGCTAGTCTGATCATCATTTTTTTCTATCCCATTTCTTGGGAGAACTACATTTGGCCTAAAGTTCATGTTGGAACATGCATCTATAGAACTATATAGGCAACATCCACTTATTTTATACATATAGATTTAGCTCGACCAATCCCTTCCTTTTCTTCTCTTCCCCCATTTATTTTATCACTATTCCTCTCTAATTAGGGAACAATTATCTTGTCATTGTTCTTTGTCATGATGTGGTAGAAAGCAATGCCTCTACCGCACATGCATGGACATTTATCTTTAAACTAAACTAACTTGGTTTTTGTTTGTGTGTGTTTATTTATGTTTTCTTGGTGTTTTTTTGTGCTTTCACACATTTCCTTTTATTTCTTCTCCTTTTCTCTTTTTATTAATTTTTGTTCCATTCTTGGTCTTGTGTTTCTTTGTCTTGTTTTTCTGTTTGATTTTGCTTTTCTCTTTTGTGTTCAAGAATGCCTTGATGGTCCACATGGATCCTGATTATTCATACCTTGGTCTCATGTTGTTAAGATGTTCTTGTCTTTCATTTTTAATCATTTTTGTTCCTACTTAAGTCTTGATAGATTATATCTTGATTTTAAGTTAGGTTCATTTATTTTTGTCTTTTTCTTTGTTTTTTCTTTTTTGTTTAAATGTAAATTGCTATAACTCTAGTTTTGGTCATTATTTTACCATTATCCTATGTTATAAGTATTCAAATTTGAATTGGGTTAGTGAAATTGGAATCTTATGTCATTCTAGGTTATTCATTCTTATGGTGCCTAATTTATTTTGCTATACCAAGCACTTTGTGCTCAGGTCTCAAAGTCTTAACATCAACATCAACTTTGATGAATGATTCTCAAGAACATTTTGTAACACCTAGGCTCATGATATGGAATTAGTCTTCTAGGTAACATGCATTTTAGGCTTCTTTCTCTATGCTAAGATGTGCATCTTTTTGAGTACATTGTAAGTCTAATCAATTCTTGGTCATTTTTCATCATGTTTCCTTCTATTCTCTCCTAAACTTGGGTGAACTACATTGGCCTGAAGTTCATGTTAGAACATGAGTCCATAGAACTATGTAGGTAACACTCAATCTATATTGAGGTTAGCTCAACTATATTTATTCTTATTTTCATCTCTCTCATCACTTTTTGCATTTTCATATGTTTGGTATTATATGGCTTTCTAAGCCATTACACCATCACATGTACATTTACACCCACTCACTTTAACCTATCTTTTAGGTTATATCCTTAAGCTATTTTGTTTTCTAATTGCCCATGTTGGGACCCACCATCTAAACCATGTCTGAATCAAATCAGCTCTATAGGGGAAAATTCATTATTTATTCTTTATAAATGATCAAAATTTGCCCTACTAGGGAAAAACTATTTTATCACATTCAAATCTACTCTATTGGAGTACTTATTATTATATTCTCTTTGGCGACCCCATTCTAGTGGTGCTTCCTTCCTAAAGCAAAATGTTCTCCCTTTTCCTCTAATTCCAAGCTCTCCACATTAAAGCCCATGATCGAAATATTTTAATGTGAAACTTGTCTTGAGATAGATCAATGTTGTAAGTGCGTAGCTTGTACTCTTAAATTGGTTGCATTTATAGTGTGTCCTTTACATTTATGGATTGTATCTTTCCCTTTCTCCCCCATCTCTGGGTCCTATTATACCTCTCATTATATTTTGATCATTGATGGTAATCACATGTGCAACCATTAGCTCATTTGGATGTGATCTATTCCATGGGTTAATATCTCGCTTTCTCTCTCTTTTCAAGAGTCCATCCTTCTCTTTCATCTTAGTATGTCCTCTCAAGGGGGCATCATGTGTCTATTCCAATTTCTTATTGACAACTCTTTTCTTTGAAAATATGCTCAAATAGGGGCAAAATGTAGACATCCAATTCTTAACACCATTTGTGTTGAAATTTTCAATCTTACTTGAATTACACTCAAATGCATGTTTTACGTCAAAATCCATAAAATACACTAAATGGTCCAAACTTGTCACTTATAAGTGCCAGTTTAGGTCAAAGTATCCCTAAATAGGGAAATGCATTTTATGGGCTAGCTAACTTTGATCAGATCATTTCAAATCAAAATGACAATTTTGCCAATTAGTGCTCTAGATCACTCTTTTCCTCTAATTCATTGGTACACATCACAAACCTCTTTGTTATTTAGTTTTAGCACATCCTAAATTGGAATACAGATCTAACACATCTAACATCACCTTATAGTTCCTCTCCAGTCAAATTGTGACCCAATAATATGACTTTTTGACCATTTTGATTAATTAAGGGCCAATTTTCAAATAATTACACAAATTTTGATTAACCTTGTTTAAGGATAATTAATCCAAATCAAGAGCTTAAGAGGATTTTCCATGAGATTTGTTGAATATTTATTTTTAAAAATTGATTCCTATTAACTACATCATCAAGTGACATCATTTCTTGGGAAGTCATCGCTAAGCCATAAATACCATAAATATTAGGATTATGGGTCACCCATGCCTAGTTAATGCCTCCCATGCCTCTTCAATTCCACTTCTTCCAAGGTCATGATAAAGCCAATTATGGATTTAATTCGAAATATTAAGATTATTCATAGCCACATATCTCAATCTTGAGATGGATAGTCATGGTTAATCCTGACCAATCTCAAAAATATATAAATAGAGAGGCCATGAACATCATTTCTAAGTTATTTTGGTGGAAGGTTATTATGCTCAAATATCTTTAAAGCTTGAATATTTCAAAGTTATAATGTTAAATCATTTCCACAAAGATTCATTAATAGGCTAGTTTAGTGATTTGGAATCAAGAGCCAAGGTTTTATGGAGTGTTCTTGAGCCATTGAAGGAGCTTACTGCCATTTTTGACAAAGACAAGGATGCTTGATCAAGGGAGAACATATTTTTGAGCCACATGGGTATGGTTAATCCATTTGGGAAGTTAATATAGTGTTGCTTTATTTAATTTGTTTTTTGCTATCCTTTTTAATTCCCATAAGAATAGATAGGCTTGGTTAGTTCTTTATGAATGTTTCATTATTTATGGACTAATGCTTGACTAACATGATTTGTAATCCTCTATACATATGATCCATGATAGTGAGATGATAAGTGGATGCCTTTGATTGTAATTTAAGAGCATAAGGAGCTCCCAAATGTTGTGTTAATTGAGAAATATAAGGACCTTTCACATTCTTATATTTTTGTTCTTGAGCTTACTGATTTGAACTTTTTCTAGGCAACTCATGTGTTGTTGTCTTTTGTTGCGCCTAAGAAGAAGTGGCTACCCTTTTAGGTTCTAAACCTTCTCAAATTTCTCTTTTCTTAGAACTAGTATGGGTTAAAAATAAATTATCAATATTAGGTAAATATTATGTTTGATTTCTTACCAAGTGGTTGAAAGAATTCTCACCTTCCTAGAAGTTGAAAAAAGTAGTTTCAGTAGGTGCCTTACCACTACCTTCTCATTGTTGATTTGGCACTTATGCTTTAGTGAATGAAGGAATCCCTCCATGAGAAAGAGAATATTCCTTATTATAATAATGTGTTTGTTTTTCAAATGAATGAAGAACTAAACTTTGTTGCATGAAATATTAATGATAAATCTCACCAGTTGGAGCCATTGCCATGATGTTTGCTTGATCCCATTGATTGTCCCATTATCCTTCTTGAGCATAATTGTTTTGAGTTATAAATATAGATTTTGAATTAATTGGAGCATTAGGATTATATTTTCTTGATTGAGAATTCTTCACTTGACCTTTCTAATTAGATTGATAGGATGGCTTATTAGGCTGATAATTTTGATTAGTATTCTTATATGGCTTGTATGGTGGAGCTTGTTACCTCTCCATTGTAACCAAATTGTTATTTTGAGCTTTGAGAAGACTCTCTATCTTCTCCAATCTATTAGTTTTATCATATTTTTTTAAGGAACTTTGATGACTCTATAATTGGAGCAATAGTTGGAGTAGGAGGTAGATTCTCTAGAAAAATAGGCATTGGTGGCTTTGGAGATAACTTAGATTTGACTAAGAGGCTTTCTTCTTCTTTTCTGATTGGAAAGATAGCTTAGATAAATGTGTTTCTTTTCCTTTTCTAGATGATATTTTGACAACTCTTGGTGGCATGAAAAGTATAAAAATTTGAAATAAAAAATTGGAAATGAATAATATACTTAGATACATAGATAATAATTCAAAAGTGTGAATAAATTATCCCACTGAGTATGCCAAAATCTATTACCACTTTGGAGTTCACCTTAATTAAATATGTGTAATCACACCTTCTCTTTAGTTGATACAATGGGAATTTATTAGAGTTTGTTTAACTCTATGATGAGAATAACCTCTAGAGAGACCTAGTTCCATTAATATTTATCTATTAATTCTGACTACTTTGATTTCTCAAATTAGGGAAGGGGAAACTAAAGGGAAATCTTAATTAAAGGTGTGAGGCACCTAAATTATTTATATTATTTGTAATCTATTGAAATTAATGCACTTATATAAACCAATAAAATTCCTATTTTTCCCTTAAGCATAAATATTTTAGATGAAGGGTTGAAATGATTTTGGATTACAAAATTTCTTTTACCTCTTCTATTGACCCAGAGAACATGAGATAGAAAGTAATAGGTGAGTAAGGGACCTGGTAGAAGGAGATATAATCTCACTTAAGTTTTGATCCATAATCAAGTACACTCTATTTTCTATCAAAAACTCATATGAAAAATAAAATCTTTATTAATGTATGGTCTAGATTATAATTTCTTCTTCTGCTCTAGGATTAATGAAAAAATGGCATGACAAAGTCAATATATATGTCTCTAAACCTAATCTAGGCCATAAGTGGAAATGAAAATGGATAAGGGGTGGCTTTGGTTTACTCAACTCAAGACAACTCCTTTTACAAAGATTAAACAATTCATAAAAAGCTTTATCTTCATAAAAATTACACGCCTTATTTCAAAACCTTGGTGTAGAAGAGATGGTGGACCCATTTGAGAAGTCAAAATTTATTTTAATGGAATGATACACCACATATATTAAAATTAATATAACCTGATTTGAACTTGAACCTGAGTTGGAACATTGAATGCATGAGATGACTAGGAGAAAAATATGACTTGGAATTAGTCAACCAAAGTGTAAGACCAATCAATCTCCAAATAGCCTTATTTTGCATGATAATGACCTTTAAGGATTAAATATTTGTAACTATATTATTAAAATAGTATAAAAGTGGTGTGGAACTCCAAAATTAACTCATTGAGGATCAATTCAATGCCAAACTCTAGCTTAGCCCTTTGAACAATTAGGCCAACTAAACTAGTTAAGCCTAAAGGCTAATTTATGAACTTGGACACTTTGAAACCTAAAAAAGAGGACATGAAACCTGAAAAACAACATATTATACGTGATAAAAATTCCTCATCACCAAAATTTTGATTTTGATGGGAAATCTTTTGCCATTTAGTTAATAGGGTTGACTAGGCCCATTTTGTGCCATTTTCCAATAAACTAGCAATTTTTATTGAGATCATAAGGACACTTATAGGATGAATTATTACTATATAAAGGTTTTTATATTAATAAAATTTTATAGGCTTTAATACCCAATGATTAAATTCTTTTGAACTACCCCATACTTCATTTTACATGCATTTTTCTGTAAAAACATAATTTCTGCCCTCATCTGCATAGATTCATACATTAAATTTATATTTATAGAATCCTCTTAGATTTTAATTTATTTATAAAAAAATTTAGGTTGATCTATGGTGATTTGATGACAATAATATCCACTTTTCTCAAAAATAGGTTTTTAGGTGTTTATGAGGGTTTTAAAGCTGAATCTTCAAACTAATGATTCATGAGGTACAAGCCACAAAATACCTAAAAATTTCAATTTATTCATATCATATTTACCTCTTTGACATCCATAAAAATATTGGGATCCCATGTGAAAGATATGAAGAGTTACCATGTGAATTAAATTTGCTTCTGGGGAATTGACTACATTCTAGGTTGCCCACACTCTTAGCAATTATTTTTTTAATAAATCAAAACCTCTTAATTAATCTCAATTTTTCATAAATTATAATTTCATAGGGTTCCTCAAAACATACTAAGTTCAGTGAAATTCTACATGTGGTGAATAAAACAAACATAAGAACAGGTGGCTTGGAAGGGTGCTTAGAACTACAAAAAGTGAAAAACTTCACTAAATGAAAATATATTCTTAAAATATTAAAAAATACTCAAAAAATCACTATATTACATCTAACATCCTATTGAAACACTCTGAAAGTCATTTTTACTTGAAAAGCTCAAAAATTCCTTTTTAGCCTAAGTGTTTATTTGCCTACAAAACATTGTGTGAGCATGGTTTGTATAAAATTTCGAGTTATTAAAATATATATAGTTCTGATTATGATGTAAAAATATCATCCCATGTTTATCAATCTTTTATTTGGCACTAGAAACTTCTGAGGCACTCTAGGATGAAACATGTTCCAATGGTGACCTCAAACAAACAGATTGAGGTTTGAGACAAAAGAAATACATGAACTTTATCAAATTAAATTAAAAAATTTATATGGTTACCCAACTCATGATGACCCTATTAAAAAAATTTCAAGTCCTGACTCTACCTATAGCTCCTGGATTCTTCAATGTTCTCTCAAAAATGACCTCTATGCATGGACTATCTACATTTTGACTAATTTTTCCTACTTTTAAGATGAATTTCATGTATTTTATAGGTTTTAAGGTCAAAAAAATCTTAATTTATCTCAAAATCCTCTTCAAGAGTTCTAAAATAACCTCTACCCCTATTTTCAAGCATGATTTGACCTCCAACAAGCATTTATAGGCTTCAAAACTGACATAGTTCCATACAATGGCCTATGTACTTCCTCCCATGTCAAGATAAAAAGCGTTTTAATTTGTTTGAAAATATTTGTAAATTCCATGATTTTCTTTGTATGACTAAATACCCCATAGTCAATCCATGTCTTGAATTGTTTTCTTCCTGCACCGTGTAAGCATATGACTGTGTTTAGGTGTTTAGTCATTGTGTTTGGAGGATATTATAAGGCTTGATGATCTTGTATTAGGCCAAAATATGAAACAACATCCTATATTATCCTCCTTACCCTTTATGGTGACATTTGAAACATTTTTTACCCTCATCGCTCCATCATATAAATGTCTATGTAACTGCGGTTCCCCTATTATAGGTGTGATTTTTTTATTGTAAATGATGCTTGTAAGTGCCTATACTCTTCTCATGATTGAGAAGTATCTACCTTGTATGAATATATTTCATACCAATAATGTCTTTACAAATGTAACCCTACCTCTTAGCATTGAATATGACATTTATTAACAAAAGCCTCCCCCCACTAGGCATACGTTTATAGCTCATTGTTATAGTAGTTGTAGGTGGTCACTAATGGGATATAATTACCATATTATTATCTTCATATTTGAAAGTGGTTTCCAACTTAATTATACTAATTAATAGCATTGACTATATCTTTTAACTTCTTTTATAAGCTAAAATTACTCATCACTGTAAGTGAATACACCTAAAGGCCTCTAGGTGGATTTTAGGCATTGTAGATATTCATTTTATCCCTTAAGAATTTTATTTTGCTTCTTTTAACCCTAACTATGGAACCTCCATGAAAATCATCTCCCTTGAGCATGTTTATTATTAGGAAGTCTGTTTCACCACTTGGAATGAACATCTTTATAGAAGCCATATTTGATTGCATGTCCTTTTTTTTACTAGTATGGATTGAGTATTAGTGACATTAAGAAGGTCAAAAGGATAGTCTCAGAAACACTTGATGATTATGAAGATATCAATAGGTCTTATAGACAACATGAAACCACAAACCCTCTTCATAGAAGCATTCTTCATTTAAGGTCATTACAAATGAATTATGTTTAAGGATAGTAGGTGCAAATCAATGTTTAATTTAGGTTTGTTTAAAACTTTGAAAAGCCTATTTCTCCATGAAAATCATGTAGAGGTTTCTCTCAAGATCAAGTATTTTCTTAAAATAAACCCTTTTGATTTCATTCTTCATGTAATCATAATGACATTGAACCTTTTTTCTTAGAGTAGCTTGTACAGATAAAAGCTTGTAGGTATAGGTAGTCTTGGCTCTTTTTAGGCCTTTTGACCCTGCTTATGCTATCACCCCTATTATTCTAACTTCACATGAAAACAAAGCAAACTTCATGCCTTACCAAGACTCAAATTAGCTTTAAGGCCCTTAAATCCATCAAATAGGCCCTTTTTTGGCAAAATATAGGCCTATAGATTATTATCCCTATATAAATGCCATGCTTAAACTTGAAAGTCCTCCATTTCTTTGTCTTTGGTTAGATGACTAAATTTATTTATTCAAGCCTTTTGTGATCAAAATAGTCTCTTGTGCTCCAAAAATTCCATCTTACCCTTTCTTGATTGTGTTTTATGCTTATTTACATAGACTCTAACCCCTTTCCTTCATTTCTTGACTTAGCATTGTCAATCTTGTAACACCGTAAACATATTTGAAACCAATTTATCCATTTATTAATACTTAAAATTCCAAACCCCATAATCTTCTCAATTAATCTTCCGCATGTTTTATAGTAAGTTCTTGACTATATATAGTTCTTAAAGACCCTTGTACGAACTAACACAGGGTTTGAATGTAGATTGGATCATGGTTTAATACATTTTAGAGAGTGAGAAAACAACTGATAACAAGTTTGAAAGCCCTCCACCTGTCTCCTTTTATTTAAAATTCATAAACCCTCCTTGAAAAGTCCAAAACCCTATAAATTTCCCTTAGCACTTCACTTAATTTTAGGGTTTGAATGGATGGTTGTAGGTGCATTTTAGTGATTGGAGAGCAAAAAAACTATAGAGGATGATGTTTTATCCTTTGAGCCTTATATGATGATTCCCTAAATTCTTATAGATCCCTCCACCAACATGTCTCCCAACTTAACTTCCTTGTTATGTTTCTTTACCACAAAAACCCTACTTGGTTGTAGGTGATCATTAAGTATGTGCCTATAGGAATTCAATTGTCATTGTAAGTCATTTTTGGTACATTTTATGCCTACACATTATGATACTCACTTTTTGCCTATAGGGTTTCAATTAATAATGGCTAAGCTAGCATCCACAAGTCAAATCAATTTTATTTTTTAAAACCAAATGACTATCATAATCCTATTACAGGACTACAAGGTCTCTTTTAAGGATTGTAGGTTAAAATTATCTTCAACTCTTCCAGATCATGACATCAATAAGGTCACACTAACACAAAGACCCTTATTTGATCAAATTCCTATTTCTACTGATATTACCCATGCACTTAGTCAGAATAGGTTAACAACCAACACCTTATTACTAAAGATGACTGATATATATACCACCTATACATATTAAGACTATTTATTATTCTTAAGGAAGGTTTAAAACTTAACCTGACATTGTCATTCTCCTCCTTTAAGCTTGATGAAGACATTATATGGATAATATAAGAGATTTTGATTGACACTCCTGGTCTATTCTCTTTATGTAAAACATTTTAGATGTAGGTGATCATCATGAATTATGCCAACATTCAAGGGTAGAACCTACCTTCAACTCCATGATGACTTTATCTTGTGTCCTCCTCATAATCCTAAGTGCTTATTATCACTAAATATGGATGGAGATCTTCCCTATCATGATAATTACATAGCATCCCTATGACCACACTTGACTATAGGGTCTTACTAATAATGTTCCTTCCCACTATACTTTGGTGTTTTGATTGTCTATATACCTTTGTCTATGCTATTAATAACCCCAAACATCTCTTATCTATGATTCCTTTCATGACTAATATTTCTTGACATAATAAACCTTGAAGAAGGCCCTCTCTCATCTTGAATGACATCACCTTGACTGTATGACATTTTTGAAGATGTTCTTCTTGAGAGTAGCTTAATACTGTATAATGATATATGTCTTGTTTATGTTTATTGTAGATGTAAGTTTTGTACACCCTTATATATTAACTAAGTTCAATATCACATTATTATGTTATTCCTAACATAATGGCCTCCCTTTCATAATTATATAAAATAACTAGATTCAACCCACCCTTTTACTTTTACCACATAGGCTAATTTGATTTAATTACTATGGTTAAATGGTAATTAACTTATTTTTTACCATTTAACCATAAAATATTAAAATAAAATAAAATAAACCTATTCAATACCCTAAAAACCCCTCCAAACAGCCTATCCCATGGTTAAAACAACCTAACAAACTCAAAAATCATTTTAACCATCCTTTACCACATAAGCAACCCATTGGAATAGTATTTGGTTCAACTTCATGGATTTTTGGTTAATTGACATCAATGTTCCATGATCAATGTCAATTTTCCTAGATTGACATTGATCTAAAAATATACAACAAACCTTCATTGCTTAGGAGGAATAAACATGAAAGGAAAGAAGCCATTTTTTACCACAAAATTCTATCCAAACTAGTCTCAAATCTATGTATAGACATTACTAGCACCTTACCACATTGAATAATACTTGATTGGTGACATTATTAGGTGATTTTTGAAGGCCATCTACCTTATTTTGGCATCTCTTTATCTACACATCTTCAACCATCCAAGGTCATTATTCTTTTCATATTTAAGTTTTATTTATTTTTTACATCTCTATGTTTTTATTTACATTTGGTTTTGATTGTTTTATCAAAATTTTAGGTCATCATTACAATCTATTTTATAGTTTAGCACTTTTACATAGATTTGACATTGATTCATCTGAATCGACATTGATTCATCTAAATTAACATCGATTCATCTGAATTGACATTGATTCATCTAAATCGACCTATAAAAATAGCCTTAAAATCAATGTTGATTTAAATGAATTGATGTTGATTCAAATGAATTGAAAAACTATATTGATTAGGAGGAAAAAACATGAAAGGAAGGAAGCCATTTTTTACCATAAAATTCTATCCAAACTAGTCTTGAATCTACGTATAGACATTACTAGCACCTTACCACTTTCAATAACACTTGACTAGTGACATTATTAGGTGATTTTTGAATGCCATCTACCTTATTTTAGTATCTCATTATCTACACATATTCAACCATCCAAGGTCATTATTATTTTCATATTTAATTTTTAATTATCTTTTGCATCTCTATGTTTTTATTTAAATTTGGTTTTGATTATTTTATCAATTATCTAGGTTGTCATTATAATATATTTTATAGTTTAGCACTTTTACATATAATAGACATTGATTCATCTGAATCAACATTGATTCTTCTGAATTGACATAGATTCATTTGAGTCGACATCAATTCATCTGAATCGACATTGATTCATCTAAATCAACATTGATTCATCTAAATTGACATTGATTCATCTAAATTGACCTATAAAAATATCCTTAAATAGTCTATTTTTACATATTTAGTATCTGTTAAATCTACATTTAGGTTTCTAAAAAAATATCTTTTCATGTAGATGATCCTTCCCAAATTAGTACATGATTCTATTAGCATCTTTGATCTTCCCATAGTCCCTCAACATTTATTCATCGATTAGAGTGACATTACGTTTGAGCTAAGAATTTGCATTATGGATCTTATACATAATTTTTAATACATTAATAAATAATTAACTATAGTCTAAGAGGATGTTGATGTAGCTACAGAATTATAGGATGCTTACTTTAATTACATAAACCTTGTTATTGATTAATTATCTTTGACATTGTCTATTTATCCATATATATCTTTGTAATTTCATGTTTATTTATAAACTTGAATGTTAAACATGGGCTGACATCTATTTAAGGAAGTATATCACTTCTTGGGACTAGTTTCTTACTAGTCATCCCACTCATCTATCTCTTAATCCAATTTTTGTTTAAGTGTGGTGAATTAAATGTCATTTCTCCCTAGCCAAAGAGGAGTTCTCACAAAGCCTGATCCATGGTGTGCAACCAACCTTCATCAATAGGTAACTCTAAACCTTACATTTACTTTGTTTTTAGTAGTTAGTTAGTCCACATTGAAAAAAAAATAAAAAATACTAAAACATTTTGGCACGCCAAGTGGGACCCTTAAGGTCTCATTTTTCTTGTTAAAAATTCAAATTCTAAATTATAGTCTCGTTCCCTTTCTTTGTTTATTGCATTCATCTAAAAAGCATTATATTTACATTTTTCCTTTTTAAGGTTAAAATGCATTGCATCCATCTTTTCTACTTAGGTTCTTTCACATAGAATAATCTAGGTAACAATCTAACATAGTCATCACTTTATCCATGTAGAGAGGATTACAAAGCAAGTTAGTCAAGCATTAGTCCATAAATAATGAAACATGCATAAAGAATTAACTAACCAAGCTTATCTATTCCTATGGGAATTGCAAAGGATAACAAGAAACCAATGAAAGAAAACAACACCATATTACCTTCTCAAATGGATTCACCATACCCATGTGGCTATAAAACATGTTCTCCGTTGATCAAGCATCCTTATCTTTGTTAACAATGGTGGTAAACTCCTCCAATCCCTCAATAACACTCCATAAAACCTAGGCTCATGATTCTAAATCACTGAACTAGCCTATCAATAAAGCTTACAAATAGAAACTATGCCAAAATACAAAGATTTGTGGAAACAATTTAGCATTATAACTTTGAAATATTCAAGCCTTAAAGATATTTGAGCATAATAACCTTGCACCAAAAATAGCTTGAAATTCACATCCATAGCCTCTTTATTTATTGATTTTTTAGATTGGTCAGGATCAACCATGACCATCAATCTCAAGATTGAGATGTGTGGCCATGGATAATCCTAATATTTGGAATTAAATCCATAATTATCTTCATCATGACCTTGGAAGAAGGGGAATTGAAGAGGCATGGCAGGCATTAACTAGGCATGGGTGACCCATAATCTTGATATTTATGGCATTTATGGCCTAGGGATGTCTTCCCAATAAATGATCTCACCTAATGATGTAGTTAATAAGAATCAATTTTCAAAAAGAAATATTCAACTCTCATGGAAAATCCACTTAAGCTCTTGATTTGTATTAATTATCCTTAAATAAGGTTAATCAACATTTGTGAAATTATTTAAAAATTGACCCTTAATTAATCAAAATGGTTATAAAGTCATATTATTAAGCCATAATTTGAGTAGAGAGGAATTAGAAGGTGATGTTAGATGTGTTGGAGCTGTATTCCCATTTAGGGTGTTGCCAACAACAAATAACAAAGGTATGTGATGTGTACCAATGAATTAGAAGAAAATATTGATCCAAATTCACTAAATGGTAATATGGTCATTTTGACTCGAAATGATGTAGTCAAAGTTAACTAGCCCATAAAATGCATTTCCCTATTTAGGGATACTTTGACCTAAACTGGCACTTGTAAGTGACAAGTTTGAGCCATTTAGGTTATTTTATGGATTTCTACCTGAAATGTGCATTTGAGTATAGTTTGAGTAAGATTGGCAATTTCAACATAAATGATGTTAGGAATTAGATGTCTACATTTTACCCCTATTTGAGAAGGCATAGCGAGACATTCAGGTGAAGCAACATCTTTTCAAAGAAAAGATCTATCAAGAAGAAATTAAAATATACCCATGATTCCCCCTCAAGAGGACATACTAGGATTGAAGAGAAGGATGGACTCTCAAAAAGAGAGAGAAAGTGAGAGATCAACCCATGGAATAGATCACATCCAGATGAGCTAATGCTTACACACGTAATTACCATCAATGATTAAAATATAATTAGAGGTATAACAGGCCCTAGATATAGGGGGAATGGGAAAGATACAATCCATAAATTTAAGGGACACAATGTAAATGTACCCAATTTGAGAGTTCAAGCTACATGATTACAACATTGATCAATCTTGAGACAAGTTGTACACTAAAATATTTCCATGATGGGATTTAATGTGGAGAGATTTTAATTAGAGGAAAAGGGAGAACATTCTACTTTAGGAAGGGAAGAACCACTAAAATGAGGTCTCTAAAGAGAAGATAAGAAGAAGTACTCTAGTAGAGCAGATTTGATTGTGATAAAATAATTTTACCCTAGTAGGGCTACTACTGATTATTGATAAAGAATAAATAATGTTTTTCCCCTATAAAGCTGATTTTATTTGAATGTTGTTTAGATTTTATGCCACATCATGGGAAATTGACAAGCAAAATAACTCAAGTATATAACCCAAAAGATAGGTTAAAGTGAGCAGGCACAAACGTGCATGAAATGGTATAATGTCGTAGAAATCCATATAAAAGCAAGCATATGAGAATGCACAAAGTGATGAGAGAGATTAAAATAATAATGTAAATAACTAATCTAACCTTAATAGAAATTGAGCATTGCCTACATAGTTTTATGGACTCATATTCGAACATGAACTTTAGGCCAATGTAGTTCACCCATGTTTGGCAAGGAATGGAATGAAGAATGATGAAAAATGACCAATAATTGATTATAATTATAATGTATGAAAAGAGATGCACATCTAAACATAGGCAAAGAAACCTAAAATGCATGTTACTTAGATGCCTAATTTCATATCATAAGCCTAGGTTTTGAAAATTGTTCTTGATAATCGTTCATCAGAGCTGATGTTTATGTTAAGACATTGAGACCTAAACACAAAGTGCTTGATATAGGAAAATAAATTAGGCATCATAATTATTAATAACTTATAATGACATAATATTCCAATTTCATTGAGCCAATTCAAATGTGAATATCTATAACTAAAGATAATGGTAAAATAATGACCAAAACTAGAGTTACAATGATTTACATTTAAATAAAAAAGAAAAAGACAAACATAAATGAACCTAAATTGAAATCAAGATATGATTTATCAAGACTTAAGTAGGAATAAAAATGTTTAAAAACAAAAGGCAAGAACATCTTAACGGCATGAGACCAATATATGAATAATCAAGATCCATGTGGACCATCAAGGAATTCTTGAACACAAGATAAAGAAACACAAGACCAAGAATGGAACAAGAAGTAATACAAAGAGAAAAGGACAAGAAATAAAATGATGTGTGAAAGCACAAAAAAACACCAAGAAAACACAACAAAGCACACACAAACAAAAACCAAGTATGAGGTTTAAAGATAAATCTTCATGCATGTGTGGTAGAGACATTAATTTATACCACATCATATCAATGAACAATGACATTATAATTGTTCCCTAATTAAATAAGAACAATGATAGAATAAATGAGGGAAGAGAAAAAAAGGAATGAATTGGCCAAGCTGACTCCAGATATATAAAACAAGTGGACATCACCTACATAGTTTTATGGATGCATGTTCTAATATGAACTTCATGCCAAATGTAATTCTCCCAAGAAATGGGATAGAACAAAAATGATGATCAGACTAGCATGATCAATGTTATAGATGAAATGGAAGATATGACAAACAAATGAGAATGATCTGGCAAATAAAAAGATAATGAGATGATAAAGAATGATATTTCAAAATGGTAAGTACAAGAGATAAGATGAAATGAGAATGGTTTTTCTGTACTTGCAAAATGGTAAGAGCATTCAAACTTAACAGTTTCTCACAAAAGGGTAAGATCATTCAAACTTAATAGTTGCTCACAAAATGGTGAGAGCATAGCATGGTGGAATAATAATGTAAAAATGTATAGAAGCATGAGAAAATGTTGTTATTCTTTTATCAATCGTGTTTTAATGTTTTTGGTATTTTTAAAGTATTTCCAATGTTTTTGGTGTTTTTGGGATAAAATATGCATAAGATGGGACCATCTAGTCAAGGATATGCATGTCCTAAGATTAGAAGTTCCAATAAGATAGCTAAGCCAATTATAATGGCCCATGCTCAGAAATTGATGAGAGTGAGGTTCTTGATTGAATTGAGAAGATGTGGTTATTCACCTATCTGAGACTGGAAAAGACTATCCCAGTTGAGCTGCTTTTTAGAACTACTACTGAAGATGTTCATAACATTCATGAGACATAATTTAGATCATAATTGGTCAAGGGACAAAAAGTATTCAAGCTTATAACATGTCTTAGACAAAACAAAGAATAGGCATCTCAAAGAGAGAAATCCAAAATGGGATAAAGAATGTGTTCAAAGTGCTAAGGTTTCAAATCCTTTACTATTAGGATTCATGAATAGTAGACCAGGGTAGTATAAAATGTGTTCAAGGTGAGATAAAAGGGTGGGATAAAATTATGATATCACAAGTTACCCCCAAGTTAGGGTTCTTATAGATAATGGTTGAAATTTTTTCATGTATAGAACTTCTTAAGGTTTATGATGTTAATAGGCTCTTAAAGTTCTTTACAATTAGGTCTATCAAGTTGATATGCTCTTGATTCATAGTTTATTGTGACAATATATGGTCCTAACCAATTAGACTAAAACTTGCCTTTATTTTTGGGTTCAACATTCATGTTCTTATAGTTCTCTTTGAAAACTAAGTCATGAATCTCAAATTATCGAGGGAGAATTCATTTTTTGTAGCTTCTCTGCAATTTGTTCTGATAGGCATACAAGTTTTCTAGGGTAGCCAAATGCTTACCATCAAGAAGTTATAGTTCTTATAGCCATGGGTCTCTATAGTATTCATCATCTCTAATGTTCTCTAGTGATATTCTTAATGATGGGAACTCAATCTCGACTAGGATGATAGCTTTAGTGCCAAAAACAAAGGAGTATGGAGTAGCTCTAGTTGGGGTGTGATGATAGTAAGCCTAACAGGCAAGAAAAAGTTATAAGTGCCAATTACAACCAACATCATTGACAATCTTATTTAAGATGGATATAATGGTTTTATTTGATGCCTCATCTTGTTTTTTGCCTTGTGGGCTATATGGAGTGGACTTCTTGTGCTTAATTTTGAATTTTGTGTAAAGAGATTTCACATCTTGGTTTATAAATGATCTTCCATTATCGAATATAGTATGGGCTAGGATGTCATATCAATAGATGATATGGTAATGAATGAATTTGGCTATTTGTTTCCAAATAACATAAGTGAGAGGAATAGCCTCAATCCACTTGTTAAATTACTTGATTGTAGTCAAAATGTGCTTATGGCCATCTGAAGATGTTGGGTTAATTTTCCTAATGAGATCGAGACCCATATTGAGAATGACCATGGTGTTGTAATAAACTACAAGGGTAAGGAAGGTGCATGTATCAAGTTACCATGTTGTTGACAAGAAGCACACTTCTTTACATAATTAAAAGTATCTTTATCCATTTTGGGCCAATAATATCCTATTTTAAGAAGTTTCTTTGCTAGTACTACACCATTGGTATATGCCCCACACATTCATTCATGAACCTCCTTTAGTGCAAGCTTGGATTCTCCCAAAGATAAACAATGAAGAAGCATTCCATCATAGCCTTTTAGATAAAGCATGTTTCCAAAGAAGATATAATGTGTTAAGAGATGAAAGAAAAGTTTTTTTTTGTTATTGGAAATGTTGGTAGGAAAGACATGGCTATGGAAATAGTTATAAAATTCTTGGTACCATGGTAGATTAGATGAGGGATTAGGATCAGTAATGGTGCATATCCTCTCTAAATCTAATATAATATGGGTCAACTGAAGAAGATTTTCAATTAGGAATTGATACTCTTTAGCACTATCATGCATTTGAATCATCGAACCAATTATTGCCATGGTGTTGGTATATCTATTGTTTACCCATGGAACTTGCTCAAACTATAGAGATTTAATGTGTTTTAAGGTTATCAACAATTTTCTTGTAAGAAACAAGTTTATCATCTCTTATTTAATAATAATTAGTTTCTTGATTTATGATTAGCTATAAATCTTCGTAGACCTTTAATCTTTGAATATCCCATTTTATGGCAAGATGGAACCCTACAAACAATGCTTCATATTCGGCCATATTATTTATACACTAAAATTGTATATGGAAGGCTTTGAGGATCAAATACCCTTATGGCATGATCAACAATATGCTAGCTCAGGATCCTTAGGATGTGAAGGATCCATCAAAATTGAGTCTCCACTATTTAGGTTCTTCTGATGTTTGTTTTATTATCATGATAAAATAATTTGGAAGGTCAAAGTTGAGAGGTTGAGTGGCTGTAATAAGAGCTTCTACAAGTTGGTCTAAAAGAATCTACCCTTTGATTGCCTTTTAATTTTGGTACTCAATATAAAAATCACTGATGAGCATAATCCATTTAGGCATGCATCCTTAAAGGGATACTTTAGATAAAAGGAACTTGAGAGGATCTACCTTGGTGATAACAATAGTTATGTTATTCAACATATAATGTCACAATTTTTAAGTGGTGAACACCATAGCTAAACATGCCTTCTCAATAGACATATATAATTATGTTCATAGGCTACCAATGTGTGGCTTAAATAATAAACCATTTGTTCATTACTATGATCATCATGCTAAGCGAAGAGTGCCCCTAGTGCATGTTTTATGGCTGATATATAAAGTAGTGGCTTTCTTTATGTTGGAGGTCACAAGACTGATGGATTGGCCAATTATGTTTTAAGCTTTGAAGATGCTATCTAACAATCTTCATCCCACTAAAATGTTACCCCTTTATTCAAGAGGTGGGTAAATTGATGGCATTTATCTTCCAATTGAGAAATGAACTTGCATATAGATTGGATCTTGCCTTGTAGACTTCACAACTATTTAAGATTGTTTAGTGGAGGTATTTCCATAATAGCGGTGACCTTTGTAGGGTCAACTTCAATCTCTCATTATTATATAATGAACCCTATAAATTTTCCTAATGTGACTCCAAAGAAACATTTCTTAGGATTTAAATAGACTTTATATGCACAAAGCCTCTCAAAAATTCTTCATAAAATGTTAGGGTGTCTAGCTCTTATTCTTGATTTTTATAGTATATCATGAACATAGTCCTTGACAATTTCATGCATCATGTCATGAAATATGATAGTCATTTCATGTTTATATATGGATCTAGCATTCTTCAAACTAAATGGCATGACTTGGTAATAGAATGTCCCCCACAGAGTGGTAAAAATGATCTTATTTTGATCTTTAAGGGCCGTCTTGATCTGATTGTAATAAAAAAATCCATCCATTAAGGATAGCATATCGTACCCAGTAATTGAGTCAACAATCATGTCGATGTTGGGTAGAGTAAAATCATATTTGGGACATGCTTTGTTGATATCATAGAAATCAATATAAACACATATGCCTATGGTATTTTTTATTACTAGCACTATGTTAGAAATCCATTCAGATTAGTCCAGCGATCTGATAAAATTAACTCCTAACAATTTTTTAACTCAGCCTTAACCAAAAGGGTGATGTGTGCATGCATCTTTCTCAACTTTTACTTGACTAGTTTAGCATCAGGGTGAGCAAAAAGATGATGCACAACTAAATATAGATCCAAGCCTAACATGTAAGAATATGCCCATGCAAAGATGTCTATATAATCCTTAAGAATGGATATAATATGTTCACATTCCACTTCAATAAGGGAATATCCAAGATAAACATTTTTGGGATCCTCATGCATTCCCAAATTCACTTCTATTATACTCTCCATAAGGAGTTTGGATCCATCTTCTAGAATCATAGGCAATGCATGGTCATGATCTTATTCTTCTCTAACTTCTTATTGTTCCTCTTAAATATTTGGATAATATGAAGAATCAAAATATGCCTTCTCAAGTAAAGGTTAATTGGCAACAACCTCTAGAACCTTAAGAGCAAGATGTTCAAATATTTGATGTTGTCTAAAGACATGCTTGTAATAGATATGGAACTTGGGCTAGATGGAATTTCTACATCTTGAGGGGATGAGCAAACTTTCCTACTTGGGAGCACCTAAAATAGGTTTTCACTCAAAGTCTTGTCTTTTTATTTAGTTTCTCCCTAATCAATAAGTGCCTCAAAGAGGTTTTCACCTAAAGATATTGATGTTTGTTCTTTATTCTAACCAAGAAAGTTTGTTTACTCTCCAAATTCAATGGAATAATTCAATGAAAAATCAAAACCCTACTTATGATCACTAATGTGGAATGCATCTCATAGGCCCATATATTTTGTAATGGATTCTTCATTTTTAAACTCATCAAGGCATATGAACAAATTTTTTTGATCCCAATCTATGAGTTTAGGATGACAAAGGCAGAGGCTATAGTGAGGGTTTGCTTAAGGATGGGAAACACCAATGGTAAATATATAATGTTCTAATTCAAGAAGGGAAACACCATTAGGACGGATTTTTGCTTTAGGATGGGAAACTTTAATAGGTGTATGGTCAATATGGCTTTTGAATCTAATAAATATAAATCAACAAGCTCACCAAAAAGGCTAGAATGGGATGTTATGTCACTAGAAGGAGTCTCATTACTAGTCACTTCAAAAGAGTCACTACCAAATATTATGAGATCATCCTCTGGTGGTTTAAATCTGAGACCATGATTCCAATTGATAACTCAAACTGATAAGGGTTCTAAAATTCTTTACACCTATGGGCCAAGGCCTTTCCCTGTATATTCAAGATGATCCATTATTCTATTAGGGATATGATACTTTGGATTCTAAAAACAATTTGTAAGTCCCTCATAATATAACCAATCTCCCTCGATAAAAGCCTCTTGATCTTTCTTTGGTGAAATTATAGGTACAAAAACCACATGAGGTTTTGGTTATTTCTTTTGTGGTTGCCAAATTTGATTAGGTCTATTAGGAGTCTGGGAGGTTTTAGGTTTACCAAATGTTTTAGGGGATTTTGGTAATTTTTAAATATGGAGGATGTCCTTTATATGGTTTATGGTAATTCTTGCATCTTTAATTAATAACCTACTTGGATAGAGCTACAGGAAATGGATCAGCCAAAGTGGAGGCTATATGACTAGGGTATATATAATTAAATGGAGATTAATGAGAAATGATGGCTTTGTTCTTATCTATAATAAATTTAGAACCTCGATAATAGTTATAATTATAAAACTCTACTTCAAGATGTTTGTAGTATTGGTATGGTTGTTGATCAATGGGAATAGTAACCTTGATCCCATCATGGGTAAACTTAAGGCATTAGTGAAGAGTAGATGGAACTTCATGTACTTCATGGATCTAAGGATGAACAAGAAGTATGTTATAAATAAGCTCAATATCCATAATATGTAATAATGTGTGATCAAAAATAGACACCACCATGACTAGAAACCAAATTGTATCAGATGACTCCCTCTTTATGTTGTCATAAGCCTTGATTGTAATAGTTTCTAGATGAATGTCTTTATCCATGTAACCTAATCATCACACCAATTTAAGAGATATGATGTTTAGCCCTGAACCATTATGTATAAGAACCCACTTGATCTTGTGATCCATAATGATTATCTCGATGTATAATGGATTATAATGCTTTGGGCTAAGGGTAGACATGTCTTTTTGATCAAATGTGATTTGTTAAAATGAAGACAAATGTATAACTAGGTTCTAAAACTAATCAAGGTCTATATCATTAGGTACAATAGACTCTTATAAAAAAAATTTGATGATGGTTATATGGACATCAGATGTCTGTAAGAGTTATAATATGGAAATTTGAATAGGGGTTTTATCAAATTTATCTGTTATACTATAAGGCCTTTGAATTGTGGATTGAACTAGTTTGGTCTTTGTTGGGATGGTATTTGGCTTTAGAACCATTGGTCCAATGTTCTCATTGTGTTTATGGAAAGAAGTGGGAGATGGGCCCTAAATTTTAACTCATGGGCATCTAGTTGTGATTGCATAACCTAGAGGTTGCAAGGAGTTATTATAATTAGAAGAGGGAGGCAAAGGGCCTTGGATGGTGATTCATGGGTGATTAATAGTATTTTTATAATTTTGGGTCAGTAAGGGGCCTTTAGAATAATGGTACTATTGTTCAAGATTAGTAACCCATGTAAATGGAGTATCAACATGATGATGCAAACTTGACATGGTATTACTAGGGGGAGAGGGTGATGACCCTATAATGATGGGTCTCATATTGTAAGGAACTAGAGATTGGCCATGCAATGCCATAGTAAAAGTGGTAATGTGGGTTGTAGAAATGCATCCCATAATGTTATTCTAGTCATAAGGTACATTGTTATAAGCCATATTATTAGTGTGAGAATTATGATCTTGATTATGCTCATTATGATTCTAACCTTATTGTTGGTTCTTATTCTGCCTCTAACCTTGATTGTTACCATTTTAATTATTTTTTGCTGGTGGTGGATCATGTCAAGGAAAGCGGTCTTTATAGATTCCCATATCTTGATTTGTGCCCTAATTAGGGACCAAATTAATTTCTATCTCACCATTTTAGATGAAGTTCATAATAATATATCATAATTGAATGCAATGATATGCACCATGACCAGTAACATGATAAAAGTTACACCATTCATTCTCTTTGTATCAATCTAGTTTTGGCTAATCTTGAGGAAATGGCCTTGATACTGACCATATAATTAAATTAGTTGTAATGAGATTTTATAACATTATTTCAAATGATTCTTCTAACTTGCTAATAACTTTAAAATTATTATGAAACATCCTTCATGGAGGTTATCTTTGCAAATTAGGTATTAGATTTAAAGGAGTTAATTATACATTTGGAGGAGGTATAGCCTGTACCATTTGTACATGTTTTTTTTTCTGTCACCTCATTTCTAATCATGTTCTTACTTTTGTGAAAGACTTTAGACTTATCCTACATAATTGTTTGAAGATCCAGTGATTTAGTCTGATTAGATGCTTGACCTTACACAAAGATCTTAACAAGGCCCCTAGAAATAAGAGATTTCTTAATCTTTAATTCTTTGTCAATAATTTATTCAAATGAGTTAGCACAAGCTAACCATAGATTATGCACAACTTCGGGATGTAAATATTGTGCAAAGATATCAGCCAACTATTTGTTTAGCAAATTATGTTGAAAGTAACCTGCCAATGCTCTCCACCTTTGTAGATATGCAAAAAAAACATTCACCATCATGTTGCTTTGCTTTACATAAGTCAACAATGGTTAATTCATGTTCTATGATATATGAGAAAGGGTTAATAAACTTTTTTGCTAAGTTGTTCCAATCCACAACTAATCTTTTGGGTAGTTTAAGTAGCCAATCAAGATCTTATCTTGCTAAACTTTGTAGAAATAGTCATAGTAAGTACTCACTACTACAAGCAACCTCTTGACATAAGATGAATGTTGTCTGTGTTCATAGGGATCTCCTTTTCCTTTATATTTTTCAAATTTGGGTGCGTCAAAATTAGGTGGAAAAGGATTTTGGATAATAGATAAGTCAAATGGATATAGATATATCTCATCAAAATTATACTTTTTGACTATATTATTTGTCTTCAATCTTTGGATAGTTTCCTTCATAGAATTCCATTCTTCCATGTTTGGTGCATTTATGGACTAGTTTTATTTTTGTTGGGTTGGAATGTGCCACTGGTTTTGTTGATGTTAGGGTAGAATGTGCCCCTAGTTTTGTTGTTGTTGGGGTGTAATATGCCCCTAGAATTGTTGTTGTTTGTGTGTAATGTGCCCTTGATTTTGTATGGACCTATAAGGATCATATACCTTTTGATCCATGATTTGGTTCTAATTTTTGACTTGAGTTGAGAACATAGGCCATTGATTCTTGGATTATAGAACATTCCCTAAATTTGGTTGTTTCACACTTTGTTGATTTTTGAAATTTATATGTTTATTTTCCAATCTTTGGGTTGGTTGAAAATAACTAGCCAAATTATCTTGAGGGATTTCCTCAATTCAAACCGAATATTTGGGTTTCTGAGTTTGTAAAGTAATAAGAGGTTCTTGATGATTGAAGAATGTATGTTATGTATCAAATGGAACATCTTGTAAGGTCTCTTGTGACTTTAACAATTCATTTAGATTACCTTGATCCACTATGGTAATGTTCTCATACAATACTTATTACATTCTTTCCAACATATATTCATGTTACTTCGAAGCATTATTGTGAATTGAAGTGGCAACTAGGGAGTCAGTTAATTATGTGACAAGTTAATATGAATATTGTTGACTTATTATCTTGATCTTAGCTATAAGATCTAGATTTGTGGGTTTTGACTCTATTCTAATTTCCTTTCCTTTATTATAGGAGGAAGGCATGTTTATCTATACAAAATGTTTCTCTTGTTGTCATTTTTCTCCTTCTCTAACTAAGGTATGCAATTATTCTATATGAAAGTTAGAAGGTAGTCTAGCACCTGATTACATCAATCTATGAAGGGTTTCATCTTGATCTTCTTGGGGTTGATATTCACTATAATCATATTTGAATCCTACTATTGCTGGGATATAATAAAAAATAATGGGGTTATCCTGACCATCATAAAATTTCTCATCCTCATAACTAAGTCAACATTTGAGTTATGTCTTAACAGAGTTATTCTGTGTGTTTGACTAACTTTAGACCAATGTTTGGAAACCAATTAAAGTATGCTTTGGCTCTTTTTTAAACAAATGACCAAGGTAATAATGAGACTATAAAGGAGGTTGGTTTGAAACCATGCTCAATTTTCAGAAGACTTGGTTCATGAGTTTACTCAACATTTGGTAAATTTGAAATCATATAGATCAGAAGAGAGTAAGGAAACTCAAAGACCCAAGGTGAAAACTTGTACACCAAATCTTAGACCTTTTCGATACACCCACACTATAAAAGCTAGGTTCAACTTTGACAAGTTGACCTTATAAGTTTAGAGGAAAGCTCTCCATATTATGAAGAAGACAAATTGAACTAAGTAACTCAAGATGTAAAAACATACATGAATCACTAAGTATAAAGCTAAGACCAAATAGGTAGCACAATATCGCAACATGATTCTAGCAGGATAAAATATGTTCTAGGACCCAAAGCATGAGTTATACACAAGATGACTTGAGTCCATCAAGATGATAATGTGATTTTGAGTCTTAATAAATGACCTTCAATCCAAATAGAAAATTGAACCCAAGTTAAAACAAGCCTAATGCATAAATGGTGGACCTACTTTGATGCACCAACCCTTATAACTCAGAAAGGTTTAATTTCAAATGTGTATTATAAATTAAGGATTTAAACAAATTGGGTAAAAGATCTAGACTCAATTGGGAAGCATCACTATGCCAAAGTGGATTACATGACATAGCTTTTGATAATAAATTGAACAAAGAAATGATGAATTTTCCATTTGAACAGTGTAATGCCTCCCTTGTTCAAAAAAATTGAGGATAATTTGTTTTGGTTAAGTTCACTAAGTAAAAAATTAGTTTTAGACATAAATAAATACCAAGTAAGCTAATGACGAAAAACAAACGTCTTAGGTCTAAATTGACAAGGTATGGTAAAGTGGGGTCTATTAAAGTAGAAAGGTTTCAATCATTCTAGGGGAATCAATTGCATAATGATTTTCCTATCAAATGATACCAAAGACAAGCATAAAAAATTAGGTGATTATGGTATTGGCTAGTTGTAAAATTGTCTAGTCCTTTTTACAACCACTACATCATGTTGTTAGCTTAGTGTAGTGCGATGTCTAAATACAGATTCATCCCATGTGCAACTCGAAAAGAGTCAAATGAATTCAATGCTAGGAGGTGAAACCTTGGGTCAAAGCTTCCCTAAAAAAATCATGGGAGGTAATGATGTCCCACTCACAAGCCAAGTTTACATGAAAATAATGAAAGCATAAAATAGAAAGACTTTAGGGTCATTTTCAAGATCATCCAAACTTTGGTAAGTTTTTTTGGAGTGCTTTAGGTGAAATTCTTTCTAAGCCTTATACTAGGCTATTTTCAATAAGAATGCTACTTTTGATTCCAAGGGTTCCTTATAGGGGACAAATGGAAGAGCATACATGTAACATTCCTCTTTTTTTTTCAAAAAAAGCTACCTAAACAACTATTGCACACAAAAATTGACAAGTGTGCTTAATTTTAAAACCAAATGAAATGTTTGGTGGTGTTCATTTGACCCCTTGGTCTTAGTTACAAAATATTGAAAAAATTCATCAAAACATCTACATTCCTTGTTAAAAACACAAAACAAAGTTCCTAATTCATTTTTAAGGATGCAAGAGCTGATTTAAACATGTTTTTATCAAAGCAAAATCTTATTCCTATAGCAAAAATATTAACATGTCTTTTAGCTTTGAAGCTCTTTTTAGCTTGAAATGATGAACTTTAAATAAGTAGCTCTTGGGTCTATCTTTTTGTAAAAAACACAGTGATCAATGTCGATTATTACAATTGATGATAGTTACTTTTCTAACTGGGGCCCAATCGTTGTCAGTTCTATTGACCAGTGTCAGTTAAGTCAATAACCAATGTTGGTATTTTTATTGATGTTAATTACTGTGTGAAAACTATGGCAACAAAAAATGGCAAAATAAATTTAAAATATCAATTTTCAAGATTTTTAAAGGCTCAAATTAATATTTTAGAGTTGTAAAATGATCTCTATCATGTGTAGGATACATCTGGTCCCATCAAGCGTGCCAAGATGTAGAGAGGATTACAAATCAAATTAGTCAAGAATTAGTCTATAAATAATGAAACATGCATAAAGAACTAACTAACCAATCCTATCTATTTATATGGGAATTACAAATGATAATAAGAAAAAATTAAAGAAAGTAACACCATATTATCTTCCTTAATGGATTCACCATACCCATGTGGCTCAAAAACATGTTCTCCCTTGATCAAGCATCCTTGTCTCTGTCTATAATTTTGGTAATCTCCTTCAATGCCTCAATAACACTCCATAAAACCTAATCTCATGATTCCAAATCACTAAACTAGCCTATCAATGAAGCTTTCAAACAAAAACTATGCTCAAATACAAAGCCTTGTGGAAACAATTTAACATTATAACTTTGCAATATTCAAGTCTTGAAGATATTTGAACATAATAACCTTGCACCAAACATAGTATGAAATTCATATCCATGGCCTCCCAATTTAAATTTTTTTGATATTGGTCAAGATCAAACATGACCATCCATCTCACGATTGAGATGTGTGGCCATGGATAATCCTAATATTTGGAATTAAATCCATAATTATCTTCATCATGACCTTGAAAGAAGGGGCATTGGAGAGGCATGGGAGGCATTAACTAGGCATGGGTGACCCATAATCTTGATATTTGTGGAATTTATGGCCTAAAGATGTCTTCCTAAGAAATGATGTCACCTATTGATGCAGTTAATAAGAATCAATTTTCAAAAAGAAATATTCAACAACCCTCATGGATAATCCACTTAAGCTCTTTATTTTGATTAATTATCCTTAAATAAGGTTAATAAAAATCTATGTAATTATTTGAAAATTAGCCCTCAATTAATCAAAATGGTTAGAAATTCATATTACTGGGTCATAATTTGATTGGAGAAGAAGTAGAAGGCAATGTTAGACGTGTTGGAGTTGTATTCCCATTTAGGATGTTTCCAACAAAAAATAGAAAAGGTACATGATGTGTACTAATGAATTAGATTAAAAGAATAATTTAGATCACTAAATGGTGAAATGGTCATTTTGACTCAAAATGATTTGATCAAAGTTAGCTATACCATAAAATACATTACCCTAATTAGGGATACTTTGCCCTAAACTAGAATTTGTAAGTGACAAGTTCAAACCATTTAGGGCATTTTATAGGTTTTGATATAAAATGTGCATTTGGATGCAATTCGAGTAAGATTGACAATTTCAACACAAATGGTGTTAGGAATTGGATGTTTACAATCAACACAAAAACCAAATAACAATATCAATTAACACATCTAAACACCTAAAATAAGGAAACTAACAAGGATTTCATCACTTTGTGGTAACCTATTTGTTAGTGATCCTACTTGGATTTCACGACTAATGGGAGGACCAACTTAGTTTTCTAGCTGAGTATAATCTCTAGACCATTGGTACATTTTGGCTAAGTACCCATACTCACTGTTGGATTATGATGTGAGGGGAGCAAGCCCCAAGTACTAGGACATGTACCAATACCAATATAGATTTCCTTGAGCACCAAAACAAAATACCCAAAACCATCCATAGATTACCATTTATTAGGACCATTTTTATCCTTATTCATTTTTTTCTCACATCTTAAAGTGAAAAGAGATAAAAAAAATTTGGAATGATTTTAGTGTGTGTATATTTTCAGCCATAATTAAAACAAGATAATTCCAAAATATATATTTTTTTCAATTTATTTGTTTTATTTTTTCTTTTATTTTATATCATGGTTTTAACTAGACAAAAAGAAAAAAAGGAAGTTGAAGAAGGTGTTACATCTTCTCCAGTAGAACATACACCTAGTCCTACCTCTTCCCCTAACTCCTATGAGAATCCTATGTTCCCATAATATTATCTTCAAGGATATCCTTCCTTTGTGGAAATACTAGACAACAATCTTATTTCTCTCAATTATTAACTTCATAATCAAGTGATTCATATTTCTCCTTCCCCCCCTACCCAAGTCTCTCCACATGTGTATGGGATTCCTTTCAAGGAATTGAGAGAACTAGATAATTTACCATGGCCATGGTAACCTTTTTCATTGAATATCTTCAATCTAGGTCTAATACCAAGGTAACTCAACCTTTGAGAAACCAACCACCTATAGTATCTACCAACTCTCTAACCCCCATTACTCAAGCTCAAAATACCACTAAACCTATATCCACTATACCTCCCCAAATGTTTGTGGTGTTAATTCCTATAATTATCCCACCCACTAAAATGATTTTAGCATATGGTTCATAGTAAATCCCTCACACACACCAAATCCCTTATATCCAACATTTCTAGTTTTATGTCTCCTTGGCCACTCAGTATGGGGCTTTTCCTCAACCAATGATAACCACTTACTTACAATCCTTCCCATAGTAAAATATTCTATTACAAGTCCTATAATATTTAGAAGCATCTCAACCTATTATTTCTACTAGAACAAGATACCTTACCTCACAGCCTATGTCTACCTCTTTACCAAGTTATCAACCCCTTCAACAAAATGTCTTAGGAAGTGTGCCTCATAATAATACTCAAACAGACCTCATAAACATCCTTATGAATAATATGGCTAGTTTGGAAGCCTCCACCTCTGGACATAATATGATGCTCACATATGAGCAAATTTGTAATGAGCATATCCATCCCTCTGTCCCTATCAGACTGTATCCCTTTTAATGGGAGCTTTTTAAGTTTACTAAATTCCAAAACAAAGAATATCCCCAACAAAACCTTAGAGCCTTTTGACAAATGTATTATCTTATAACACATGACAATGCCCTCCTACTTAGAACATTTCCCATGTCATTAGTAGGATTTGCATTAGACTGGTACAATTCCATTCCCCAGTATTTTGTTATCTCTTTTGGGCAGTTGGCCCAAATTTTCTTGGAACACTTCTCGATCAACATTGATCAAAAAGTGACTATCATATATCTTTATGCTATTAGATAGTTTGATGATGAATCCATATCAGACTTTATGGCTCTATGGCATAACTTAATCAACCAATTAACCTTTTCCTTGCCACACACTGAACTAATTGAATTATTTTCATGTTCTTGTGCAAAACATATATCATCCATGTTACAAATTCAAACTTTTAAGAATTTTGATGAAGCCTTTACCATGGCATTAAAGAGGGAAAAGTTAAGTTGTGTAATAAGAACTTCAAATTTGACCCCTCTAAAAGCAATAGGAATAATCCTAAACCAAAAGGGGCAGCAAATGTAGTTAGTCTGAAATCTTCTTCCCCTTCAACATCCAATAAATTAAGGCCTCCAATTCTCAAATGCAACAACCTAGGGGCCTTACTCATTTTCCCCTAAGAAATATACCCCTATAGGAGAGCCATATACTTCGATATTAGATAAACTCTTAAAAGAAAATGTTATTAAACTTCCTCCAATTAGACCAGTTAATGATACATGTCCTAAATACAATTGGTATATATAAGATGAGTTTTGTGCTTATCATAGGGTAATAGTACATGACATAGAATGATGTCAATTCTTTATATAATTGGTACAAATCCTCATTGACAAGGGGGACTTTTGGTTGGACAATCTCAATTCTCCTCTTAACCAATCTTTAAATATTTTCAACCATCCATCCACGTCGAACACAGTCTCAGCTAACCCTGGAGAAACACAAAATCAAGATACTCATTTGATTGATACAATCTATGGTAAATTATTACCTAAAGAAGCTCCAGAGGAATCTTCAATCTTGGATCTCCTTATAGGAGGTGATTTTGATATGAGTGAACCTAAGAGCAGTAAAACTATTAAAAAAATCCTCATAGAGCTCCTAATCTTATTACATGGTATCATTCACATGAACCATCCCCTTTACCCTCTCACAATGAATCTCATAAAAGTGAAAATGAAATTACTCCTTGAGATGTCATAGATAAACATCTTGATACTTCTTAAGTTGAGCAACCAACCCCTCTGAAACCATCCTGTATCACAACACCACCTTACCCTAAAAATACTAAAGGAAAGGTTAAAGCCCCTATCATTGATAGCTGGGACAATTATCTTGTTATTCCACCAAAGAAAGACTTAGCTTATCCTCACATTAAATTTGATCTTTTTCAAACATAAAAATTTAAAAAACTTCGTCCAAGACCTCCCTCTTTTCTTAAAACATGAAATAATAAGGGATCTATCCCTTTTGTATCATCTCCATCATCTATTTGAGGTCCTCATCCATCTTATATCCCTATCATAGGTATGTCAAATAAAATACATGGGAAAATACAAAATCCCCCTCCATTTTTAAGTAGATGTCAATCTCAATATATACCTTCCTTCGTTAAGGGACCATTAGAGAAATCTAAAATAAAAGAGCTTAATGTTGTCCCTCCTATAAAGGATAAATGAAAAAACCAAATGAGTAATACTTTTCCAAAATAGCCTGTTATTAAAACCCCTATAAAATGATGATATTACCCTTTGAAAGGATTTTATGCTGTAATATTGAAATAATTATTAGATACATCCCTCATTATGCTACTAGCTGTAAGGTCTGTTAACCTTCATCCTTAAAGACCTACCTGGTATAGAAATCAAGAAATATGTACATATCATAGAGTAATTATAGATGATACAGAAAATTACAAATCCCTTAAGGCCATAATATAATAGTTAGTCTAGGATGATGACTTCTTAATTGATGGTCTAAATGATCAAAATCTTAAGAAAAAGGTCACTATTCCATCCATTCCACCTATCCATAATCTTGGTAGTTCCATAAGTGATAAGGATTCAGTAGCCTCTTCAAATCCACCTTTTTTACACATTGATGTCATCCATGTAACCACCCATTCTCAAAATGAAAATAATAATAAAGATAAGGTTTCAATTAGAGGAGATTCTACATCTAATACACTTGAACCATCTAAACAAAAGCCTAAAGTTTCTATTACAAGAACTACCCTGGCCGAAGCTAAAGAGTTAGTACAAGTATCCATATTAAAACAACTCCACCAAACACCTATCAAGATGTTATTATATGATCTTATCAAAAATTCTCCACAACATCAGTATGTAATGATAAAATCTCTCTAAGCTATTAAGGTCTGACCAGATGAACCTCAACCTTTATTAGCTTTTATAGGAGGCCTTCAAATGGTCTCAATTACTAGTTTTACTAATTCTAAGTTTGCTCCTTTATCCCTGAAAGATAAAGATCACCCACTTTTCATCACAACTCAAATAAATCAAGTGTAAATTAGAAGAGGGAGGCAAAGGGCCTTGGATGGTGATTCATGGGTAATTAATAGTATTTTTATAATTTTGGGTCAGTAAGGGGCCTTTAGAATAATGGTACTACTGTTCAAGATTAGTAACCCATGTAAATGGAGTAGCAACATGATGATGAAAACTTGACATGGTATTACTAGGGGGAGAGGGTGATGACCCTATAATGATGGGTCTCATATTGTAAGGAACCAGAGATTGGCCATGCAATGCCATAGTAAAAGTGGTAATGTGGGTTATAGAAATGCATCCCATAATGTTATTCTAGTCATAAGGTACATTGTTATAAGCCAAATTATTAGTGTGAGAATTATGATCTTGATTATGCTCATTATGATTCTAACCTTATTGTTGGTTCTTATTCTGCCTCTAACCTTGATTTTTACCATTTTAATTATTTTTTGGTGTTGGTGGATCATGTCAAGGAAAGGGGTCTTTATAGATTCCCATATCTTGATTTGTGCCCTAATTAGGGACCAAATTAATTTCTATCTCACCATTTTATATGAAGTTCATAATAATATATCACAATTGAATGCGATGATATGCACCATGAACAGTAACATGATAAAAGTTACACCATTCATTCTCTTTGTATCAATCTAGTTTTGGCTAATCTTGAGGAAATGGCCTTGATACTGGCCATATAATTAAATTAGCTGTAATGAGATTTTATAACATTATTCCAAATGATTCTTCTAACTTGCTAATAACTTTAAAATTATTATGAAACGTCCTTCATGGAGGTTATCTTTGCAAATTAGGTATTAGATTTAAAGGAGTTAATTATACATTTGGAGGAGGCATAGCCTGTACCATTTGTACATGTCTTTTTTCTATCACCTCATTTCTAATCATGTTCTTACTTTTGTGAAAGACTTTAGACTTATCCTACATAATTGTTTAAATATCCAATGACTTAGTCTGATTAGATGCTTGACCTTACACAAAGATCTTAACAAGGCCCCTAGAAATAAGAGATTTCTTAATCTTTAATTCTTTATCAATAATTTTTTCAAATGAGTTAGCACAAGCTAACCATAGATTATGCACAACTTCGGGATGTAAATTGTGTGCAAAGATATCAGCCAACTATTTGTTTAGCAAATTATGTTGAAAGTAACCTACCAATGCTCTCCACCTTTGTAGATATGCAAAAAAAACTTTCACCATCATGCTGCTTGGCTTTACATAAGTCAACAATGGTTAATTCATGTTCTATGATATATGAGAAAGGGTTTATAAACTTTTCTGATAAGTTGTTCCAATCCACAACTGATCTCTTGGGTAGTTTAAGTAGCCAATCAAGATCTTATCTTGCTAAACTTTGTAGAAATAGTCATAGTAAGTACTCACTACTACAAGCAACCTCTTGACATAAGATGAATGATTGTCTGTGTTCATAGGGATCTCCTTTCCCTTTATATTTTTCAAATTTGGGTGCCTCAAAATTAGGTGGAAAAGGATTTTGGATAATAGATAAGTCAAATGGATGTAGATATATCTCATCAAAATTATACTTTTTGACTATATTATTTGTCTTCAATCTTTGGATAGTTTCCTTCATAGAATTCCATTCTTCCATGTTTGGTGCATTTATGGACTGGTTTTATTGTTGTTGGGTTGGAATGTGCCCCTGGTTTTGTTGATGTTAGGGTAGAATGTGCCCCTAGTTTTGTTGTTGTTGGGGTGTAATATGCCCCTAGAATTGTTGTTGTTTGTGTGGAATGTGCCCTTGATTTTGTATGGATCTATAAGGATCATATACCTTTTGATCCATGATTTGGTTGTAATTTTTGACTTGAGTTGAGAACATAGGCCATTGATTCTTGGATTATAAAACAGTCCCTAAATTTGGTTGTTTCACACTTTGTTGATTTTTGAAATTTATATGTTTATTTTCCAATCTTTGGGTTGGTTGAAAAGAACTAGCCAAATTATCTTGAGGGATTTCCTCAATTCAAACCGAATGTTTGGGTTTCTGAGTTTGTAAAGTAATAAGAGGTTCTTGATGATTGAAGAGTGTATGTTATGTATCAAATGGAACATCTCGTAAGGTCTCTTATGACTTTAACAATTCATTTATATTACCTTGATCCACTATGGTAATGTTCTCATACAATACTTATTACATTATTTCCAACATATATTCATGTTACTTCGAAGCATTATTGTGAATTGAAGTGGCAACTAGGGAGTCAGTTAATTATGTGACAAGTTAATATGAATATTGTTGACTTATTATCTTGATCTTAGCTATAAGATCTAGATTTGTGGGTTTTGACTCTATTTTAATTTCCTTTCCTTTATTATAGGAAGAAGGTATGTTTATCTATACAAAATGTTTCTCTTGTTGTCATTTTTCTCCTTCTCTAAATAAGGTATGCAATTATTCTATATGAAAGTCAGAAGGTAGTCTAGCACTTGATTATATCAATCTATGAAGGGTTTCATCTTGATCTTCTTGGGGTTGATATTCATTATAATCATATTTGAATCCTACTATTGCTGGGATATAATAAAAAATAATGGGGTTATCCTGACCATCATAAAATTTCTCATCCTCATAACTAAGTCAACATTTGAGTTATGTCTTAACAGAGTTATTCTGTGTGTTTGACTAACTTTAGACCAATGTTTGGAAACCAATCAAAGTATGCTTTGGCTCTTTTTTAAACAAATAAGCAAGGTAATAATGAGACTATAAAGGAGGTTGGTTTGAAACCATACTCAATTTTTAGAAGACTTGGTTCATGAGTTTACTCAACATTTGGTAAATTTGAAATCATATAGATCAGAAGAGAGTAAGGAAACTGAAAGACCCAAGGTGAAAACTTGTACACCAAATCTTAGACCTTTTTGATACACCCACACTACAAAATCTAGCTTCAACTTTGACAAGTTGACCCTATAAGTTTAGAGGAAAGCTCTCCATATTATGAAGAAGACAAATTGAACTAAGTAACTCAAGATGTAAAAACATACATGAATAACTAAGTATAAAGCTAAGACCAAATAGGTAGCACAATATCACAACATGATTCTAGTAGGATAAAATATGTTCTAGGACCCAAAGCATGAGTTATACACAAGATGACTTGAGTCCATCAAGATGATAATGTGATTTTGAGTCTTAATAAATGACCTTCAATCCAAATAGAAAATTGAACCCAAGTTAAAACAAGCCTAATGCATAAATGGTGAAACTACTTTGATTCACCAACCCTTATAACTCAGAAAGGTTTAATTTCAAATGTGTATTATAAATTAAGGATTTAAACAAATTGGGTAAAAGATATAGACTCAATTGGGAAGCATCACTATGCCAAAGTGGATTACATGACATAGCTTTTGATAATAAATTGAACAAAGAAATGATGAATTTTCCATTTGAATAGTGTAATGCCTCCCTTGTTCAAAAAAATTGAGGATAATGTGTTTTGGTTAAGTTCACTAAGTAAAAAATTAGTTTTAGACATAAATAAATACCAAGTAAGCTAATGACAAAAAACAAACGTCTTAAGTCTAAATTAACAAGGTATGGTAAAGTGGGGTCTATTAAAGTAGCAAGGATTCAATCATTCTAGGGGAATCAATTGCATAATGATTTTACTATCAAATGATACCAAAGACAAGCATAAAAATTAGGTGATTATGGTATTGGCTAGTTGTAAAATTGTCTAGTCCTTTTTACAACCACTACATCATGTTGTTAGCTTAGTGTAGTGCGATGTCTAAATGCAGATTCATCCCATGTGCAAATCGAAAAGAGTCAAATGAATTCAATGCTAGGAGGTGAAACCTTGGGTCAAAGCTTCCCTAAAAAAATCATGGGAGGTAATGATGTCCCACTCACAAGCCAAGTTTACATGAAAATTATGAAAGCATAAAATAAAAAGACTTTAGGGTCATTTTCAAGATCATCCAAACTTTGGTAAGTTTTTTTGGAGTGCTTTAGGTGACATTCTTTCTAAGCCTTATACTAGGTTATTTTCAATAAGAATGCTACTTTTGATTCCAAGGGTTCCTTGTAGGGGACAAATGGAAGATCATACATGCAACATTCCTCTTTTTTTCAAAAAAATCTACCTAAACAACTATTGCACACAAAAATTGACAAGTTTGCTTATTTTTAAAACCAAATGAAATGTTTGGTGGTGTTCATTTGACCCCTTGGTCTTAGTTGCAAAATATTGAAAACATTCATCAAAACATCTACATTCCTTGTTAAAAACCCAAAACAAAGTTTCTAATTCATTTTTAAGGATGCAAGAGGTGATTTAAACATGTTTTTATCAAAGCAAAATCTTATTCCTATAGCAAAAATATTAAAATGTCTTTTAGCTTTGAAGCTCTTTTTAGCTTGAAATGATGAACTTTAAAGAAGTAGCTCTTGGGTCTATGTTTTTTTAAAAAACACAGTGATCAATGTCGATTATTACAATTGATGATAGTTACTTTTCTAACTGGGACCCAATCAATGTCAGTTCTATTGACCAGTGTCAGTTAAGTCAGTAACCAATGTTGGTATTTTTATCGATGTTAGTTATTGTGTAAAAACTATGGCAACAAAAAATGGCAAACTAAATTTAAAATATCAATTTTCAAGATTTTTAAAGGCTCAAATTAATATTTTAGAGTTGTAAAATGATCTCTGTCATGTGTAGGATACATCTGGTCCCATCAAGGGTGCCAAGATGTAGAGAGGATTACAAAGCAAGTTAGTCAAGCATTAGTCTATAAATAATGAAACATGCATAAAGAACTAACTAACCAATCCTATCTATTTATATGGGAATTACAAATGATAATAAGAAAAAATTAAATAAAGTAACACCATATTATCTTCCTTAATGGATTCACCATAGCCATGTGGCTCAAAAACATGTTCTCCCTTGATCAAGCATCCTTGTCTTTGTCTACAATGGTGGTAATCTCCTCCAATGCCTCAATAACACTCCATAAAACCTAAGCTCATGATTCCAAATCACTAAACTAGCCTATCAATGAAGCTTTCAAACAAAAACTATGCTCAAATACAAAGCCTTGTGGAAACAATTTAACATTATAACTTTGCAATATTCAAGTCCTGAAGATATTTGAACATAATAACATTGTACCAAAAATAGTTTGAAATTCATATCCATGGCCTCCCTATTTATAATTTTTTGATATTGGTCAAGATCAAACATGACCATCCATCTCACGATTGAGATGTGTGGCCATGGGTAATCCTAATATTTGGAATTAAATCCATAATTATCTTCATCATGACCTTGAAAGAAGGGGCATTGAAGAGGCATGGGAGGCATTAACTAGGCATGGGTGACCCATAATCTTGATATTTGTGGAATTTATGGCCTAAAGATGTCTTCCTAAGAAATGATGTCACCTATTGATGCAGTTAATAAGAATCAATTTTCAAAAAGAAATATTCAACAACTCTCATGGAAAATCCACTTAAGCTCTTTATTTTGATTAATTATCCTTAAATAATAATAAACATCTATGGAATTATTTGAAAATTAGCCCTCAATTAATCAAAATGGTTAGAAATTCATATTACTGGGTCATAATTTGATTGGAGAAGAAGTAGAAGGCAATGTTAGACGTGTTGGAGTTGTATTCCCATTTAGGATGTTTCCAACGAAAAATAGAAAAGGTACATGATGTGTACTAATGAATTAAATTAAAAGAATAATTTAGATCACTAAATGGCGAAATGGTCATTTTGAATCAAAATGATTTGATCAAAGTTAGCTATACCATAAAATACATTACCCTAATTAGGGATACTTTGACCTAAACTAGAATTTGTAAGTGACAAGTTCAAACCATTTAGGGCATTTTATAGGTTTTGATATAAAATGTGCATTTGGGTGCAATTCGAGTAAGATTGACAATTTCAACACAAATGGTGTTAGGAATTGGATGTTTACAATCAACACAAAAACCAAATAACAATATCAATTAACACATCTAAACACCTAAAATAAGGAAACTAACAAGTATTTCATCACTTTGTGGTAACCTATTTGTTAGTGACCCTACTTGGATTTCACCACCAATGGGAGGACCAACTTAGTTTTCTAGCTGAGTATAATCTCTAGACCATTGGTACATTTTGGCTAAGTACCCATACTCATTGTTGGATTATGATGTGAGGGGAGCAAGCCCCAAGTACTAGGACATGTACCAATACCAATATAGATTTCCTTGAGCACCAAAACAAAATACCCAAAACCATCAATAGATTACCATTTATTAGGACCATTTTTATCCTTATTCATTTATTTCTCACATCTTAAAGTGAAAAGAGATAAAAAAATTTTGGAATGATTTTAGTGTGTGTATATTTTCAGCCATAATTAAAACAAGATAATTCAAAAATATATATATTTTTTAATTTATTTGTTTTATTTTTTCTTTTATTTTATATCATGGTTTTAACTAGACAAAAAGAAAAAAATGAAGTTGAAGAAGGTGTTACATCTTCTCCAGTAGAACATACACCTAGTCCTACCTCTTCCCCTAACTCCTATGAGAATCCTATGTTCCCATAATATTATCTTCAAGGATATCCTTCCTTTGTGGAAATACTAGACAACAATCTTATTTCTCTCAATTATTAACTTCATAATCAAGTGATTCATATTTCTCCTTCCCCCCCTACCCAAGTCTCTCCACATGTGTATGGGATTCCTTTCAAGGAATTGAGAGAACTAGAGAATTTACCATGGCCATGGTAACCTTTTTCATTGAATATCTTCAATCTAGGTCTAATACCAAGGTAACTCAACCTTTGAGAAACCAACCACCTATAGTATCTACCAACTCTCTAACCCCCATTACTCAAGCTCAAAATACCACTAAACCTATATCCACTATACCTCCCCAAATGTTAGTGGTGTTAATTCCTATAATTATCCCACCCACTAAAATGATTTTAGCATATGGTTCATAGTAAATCCCTCACACACACCAAATCCCTTATATCCAACATTTCTAGTTTTATGTCTCCTTGGCCACTCAGTATGGGGCTTTTCCTCAACCAATGATAACCACTTACTTTCAATCCTTCCCATATTAAAATATTCTATTACAAGTCCTATAATATTTAGAAGCATCTCAACCTATTATTTCTACTAGAACAAGATACCTTCCCTCACAGCCTATGTCTACCTCTTTACCAAGTTATCAACCCCTTCAACAAAATGTCTTAGGAAGTGTGCCTCATAATAATACTCAAATAGACCTCATAAACATCCTTATGAATAATATGGCTAGTTTGGAATCCTCCACCTCAAGACATAATATGATGCTCACATATTAGCAAATTTGTAATGAGCATATCCATCCCTCTGTCCCTATCAGACTGTATCCCTTTTAATGGGAGCTTTCTAAGTTTACTAAATTCCAAAACAAAGAATATCCCCAACAAAACCTTAGAGCCTTTTGACAAACGTATTATCTTATAACACATGACAATGCCCTCCTACTTAGAACATTTCCCATATCATTAGTAGGATTTGCATTAGACTGGTACAATTCCATTCCCCAGTATTTTCTTCTCTCCTTTGGGTAGTTGGCCCAAATTTTCTTGGAACACTTCTCGATCAACATTGCTCAAAAAGTGACTATCATAGATCTTTATGCTATTAGATAGATTGATGATGAATCTGTATCAGACTTTATGGCTCTATGGCATAACTTAATCAACCAATTAACCTTTTCCTTGCCACACACTGAATTAATTGAATTATTTTCATGTTCTTGTGCAAAACATATATCATCCATGTTACAAATTCAAACTTTTAAGAATTTTGATGAAGCCTTTACCATGGCATTAAAGAGGGAAAAGTTAAGTTGTGTAATAAGAACTTCAAATCTAACCCCTCTAAAAGCAATAGAAATAATCCTAAACCAAAAGGGGCAGCAAATGTAGTTAGTCTAAAATTTTCTTCCCCTTCAACATCCAATAAATTAAGGCCTCCAATTCTCAAATGCAACAACCTAGGGGCCTTACTCATTTACCCCTATGAAATATACCCCTATAGGAGAGCCATATACTTCGATATTAGACAAAATCTTAAAAGAAAATGTTATTAAACTTCCTCCAATTAGACCAGTTAATGATACATGTCCTAAATACAATTGGTATATATAAGATGAGTTTTGTGCTTATCATAGGGTAATAGTACATGACATAGAATGATGTCAATTCTTTATATAATTGGTACAAAACCTCATTGACAAGGGGGACTTTTGGTTGGACAATCCCAATTCTCCTCTTAACCAATCTTTAAATATTTTCAACCATCCATCCACATCGAACACAGTCTCAGTTAACCCTGGAGAAACACAAAATCAAGATACTCATATGATTGATACAATCTATGATAAATTATTACCTAAAGAAGCTCCAGAGGAATCTTCAATCTTGGATCTCCTTATAGGAGGTGATTTTGATATGAGTCAACCTAAGAGCACTAAAGCTATTAACAAAATCCTCATAGAGCTCCTGATCTTATTACATGGTATCATTCACATGAACCATCCCCTTTACCCTCTCACAATGAATCTCATAAAAGTGAAAATGAAATTACTCCTTGAGATGTCATAGATAAACATCTTGATACTTCTTAAGTTGAGCAACCAAGCCCTCTAAAACCATCCTGTATCACAATGCCACCTTACCCTAAAAATACTAAAGGAAAGGTAAAAGCCCCTATCATTGATAGCTGGGACAATTATCTTGTTATTCCACCAAAGAAAGCCTTAGCTTATCCTCACATTAAATTTGATCTTTTTCAAACATAAAAATTTAAAAAACTTAGTCCAAGACCTCCCTCTTTTCTTAAAACATGAAATAATAAGGGATCTATCCCTTTTGTATCATCTCCATCATCTATTTGAGGTCCTCATCCCTCTTATATCCCTATCATAGGTCTGTCAAATAAAATACATGGGAAAATACAAAATCCCCCTCCATTTTTAAGTAGATGTCAATCTCAATATATACCTTCTTTCATTAAGGGACCATTAGAGAAATCTAAAATAAAAGATCTTAAAGTTGTCCCTCCTATAAAGGATAAATGACAAAACCAAATGAGTAATACTTTGCCAAAAGAGCTTGTTATTAAAACCCCTATAAAATGATGATATTATCCTTTGAAAGGATTTTATGCTGTAATCTTGAAATAATTATTGGATACATCCCTCATTATGCTACCAGCTATAAGGTCTGTTAACCTTCATCCTTAAAGACCTACCTGGTATAGAAATCAAGAAATATGTACATATCATAGAGTAATTATAGATGATACAAAAAATTACAAATCCCTTAAGGCCATAATATAATAGTTAGTCTAGGATGATGACTTCTTAATTGATGGTCTAAATGATCAAAATCTTAAGAAAAAGGTCACTATTCCATCCATTCCACCTATCCATAATCTTGGTAGTTCCATAAGTGATAAGGATTCAGTAGCCTCTTCAAATCCACCTTTTTTACATATTGATGTCATCCATGTAACCACCCATTCTCAAAATGAAAATAATAATAAAGATAAGGTTTCAATTAGAGGAGATTCTACATCTAATACACTTGAACCATCTAAACAAAAGCCTAAAGTTTCTATTACAAGAACTACCCTGGCTGAAGCTAAAGAGTTAGTACAAGTATCCATATTAAAACAACTCCACCAAACACCTATCAAGATGTTATTATATGATCTTATCAAAAATTCTCCACAACATCAGTATGTAATGATAAAATCTCTCTAAGCTATTAAGGTCTGACTAGATGAACCTCAACCTTTATTAGCTTTTATAGGAGGCCTTCAAATGGTCTCAATTACTAGTTTTACTAATTCTAAGTTTACTCCTTTATCACTGAAAGATAAAAATCACCCACTTTTCATCACAACTCAAATAAATAAAGTGTAAATTAAAAGAGTTATGATTGATATTAGGGCCAATATTAATATTATTTCTTCACACACCTTCCAACATCTACAACTACCAAAAACCATTATTTCCCAATCCTCAACAATTCTCCACACATTCAATGATATAGTAGCACCCATAGTGGGAATAATAATCCTTCCCATTTTTATAGGTTTTCACACTCTCCATGATCTCTTTTATGTTATAGAAGGAACATTCCAAAACAACATTTTATTAAGATGTCTATGGATTCACATAATGTGATATGTACCCTCATATCAAATATGAACATGAAGGTTGGGTACGCATCATCCTTACCAATCCTCATCCCTTTAAATCATGCAACTTCACCTTTTGGCCAAGTGATTTCATAATACCCTTGCCTAATATCTATCTTCATAATATAATCAAGCCTTGACTAGCACAACTATCCTTGCTTCAAAATTACCTGACTTGGAGTATAGTGGCTCCTTGATACAATAAATTTTGATGGGAGAATACCATTTATTAACCATTAACACCTTACCCACTTCTAGAGAATATGGCCTTCCTAATAAGCAACCCATGTATTCACCCAACCTAGGGGAGATCATTCCTTTTGGACCAAAATTTTATGTACTCACTTAATATATGGTGGGATCAATCAAGCTACCTTATAACTTGATGATAGTATTTGTGCTAAGCCATTTACATCCAATGTTTCCTTTCTTAGCAATCCCTAGTTCATACAAACCTATCTTTATCGTTATGACTGGAAAAGTTTTAGCATGGGTATTTATGATTAGGGTCCACATGATGTGACATTAGGAGATTTCAAAAAACCACATGAAAATCATGGCTTAGGTTTTAATAAAGATTCTAAATCTATCCCCAAACCTATTATTTTACCATCTTTGGAAGAAGAAGTCTAATATTCACCATATAACACCTCTTCCTCAACTAATGACACTGTATCCATCCCTTCTGACTTTTTTTTAGTCAATATGATCTCTTTAGAACTCCTCATCTTTCATCATGATGGAAAAAATTGAACTATGCCTTTGACATATCTTAACTTAATAAGACATGATACACCAACCATTCTAGTTCTTTAGTGTCAATATGATGAGTCAATTTTAGCTCATTTGGGCAATGAAAACTCTTATCTATGTAATTCTCTTATGCTTGAAATGTCTAGCTTATTAAATGAAGCCACTACTAATATTAATATCAAGTCATAGGAAACCCCAAAGATTATTAAAATTAGGAAAGCCTTAGATCCACAAAAAAATAGGATTCTACCACTTCACTATTAGACTGTAGTAAGGTCTTTGCCTGGCCTTATAGTAATATACTTGGTATTAAACTCACAATTATTATCCATAATATTCTCACCTTTCTTGATGCTAAACAGATGAAACAAAAACTCTGTAAAATGCATCCTCATATCACACTCCTAGTAAAAGTAGAACTATAACACCTTTTATATGATAACTTTATTTAACCCATTGAATATCCTCAGTGGATGTCCAAAATTGTTCTAGTCACTAAGCTTATATGGGGGCTTCACATTTGTATTGAATTTCATGATTTAAATCTTGCCTTTCTAAAAGATGACATCCCTCTCCCTAACACTTACTAATTAGTGGATTTAACAGATGGCCATGAAATTTTATCCCTTATGGATGGTTTCTCTAGTTACAATCAAATACTTATTTCAATAGAAGATCAACATAAAATTGCATTTATTACTCCTTGGGGGACCTTTTACTACTGTGTTATGCCTTTGGCCTAAATAATGTAGGAGACAGCTATCAATGGGACATGAATTATATATTTCATGACGTAATCCAAAAAATTGTTTAAGACTATGTATATGACCTCCTCATGAAGTTAAAACTCTGTAAAGACCACCTATCTATGCTTAATATTAGTTTTAATCATCTACTCCAGTATCATGTGCATCTAAATCCAAAAAAGTGCATTTTTGGCTTCTTGATGGATAAGCTCCTAGGTTTCATTGTTTCTATTCATAGAATATAAGTGGATCTGGCTAAAATCAATGTTATTTTAGAGATGCCTCCTTTGTCTAACCTTAAGCAGCTTCATAGTTTACAAGCCAAGATTCAGTCTATTCATCATTTTATTTCCTAGGTCTCCAATTGGTGTCAACATTTCCACCATTTTTTAAAGAAGGATAATCACTTTATATGGGATTCTCATTGTCAAGAAGCATTTAACACACTCAAAGACTATCTTTTTTTTCCTCCTATCCTCACTTCACCTAAGGAAGGGCAGCATTTCTTCCTTTATATCTCATCTACAGATCATGATTTAGGTGCTATGCTTGCCCATCAATACGAGCAACATAAGGAGTAAGCTATTTATTATATAAGTCATACCCTCATAGAATATGAAGCACATTATCTGCATATCAAAAAATTATGCCTAGCATTCATCTTTGTAGCCTTTAAACTTCATCATTACCTACTTAACCATAAGACGTACATAATTACAAGTACTGATCCCATTAAGTTCATGAATTTTAAGCCTTACCAGAATCAACAGATGGCCAAATGGATTGTGCTTTTAGTTGAGTTTAATCTAGAATTTATCCACCAAAAATATATTAAAGGGCAAATTATTGTTGATCAGTTCATTGAAGCACATCTTAGTGACAACCAACCAATCAATTGTGAATTCCCTGATAAATTTATCACATCCACTTCTTAGTTAGTCCCAAAATATCAAATGAATATATTCTTTGATGGGTCTAAATGTGCACATGGAGGTGGGGTAGGAATTATATTAATCCTTCCTCAAGGTATTCCCATGCCTTTATCTTTTAAATTAGGCTATGATTTCACTAATAACATGGTTGAATATGAGGCGTTGACTATAGGGATCCAAACTTCCCTTGCATTAAGATTTGGGTCCATTAATATCTATGGTGATTCTCATCTATTGGTCAATCAAATTACTGGTGTATATCCATGTAAAAATGATATATTTCAAAGATATAAGACCTTATCCAATCATCTTTTATCTATTTTTTAACATTATGCCATTGAAACTACTGTTAGATCAACTAATAATTTCATTGATACTATGGCATCTCTTGCCTCTTTTATCCCATGCTCATCTCAAGAGTCTAAGCTATTTTTCCTTATCCATTGAGTTAACCAGCCTTCCTATACAAGAACCAATCTTCCATCTATTCATAATATCAAGGAAAACCAGGAGGATCCTTGGTATACACAAATATTTGCTTATTTGTCTATAAGATTATCTCCTCCCCATCTATCCAAAGATTTTAGGCATGTCTTCTAATATAAAACTTCCTATTATACTATACTAGGGGGTGTTC
>JARHVA010001322.1:3425000-3482500 GCA_037957365.1 Torreya grandis | reverse complement strand
TACTACATCCTCATCATATAATCTTTCAAGTATTGCTACTCACCCCACCTAACCCATGGTATATATAGGAGTGCCTAGAATTAGTACTCACAAAATCTAGTAGATGTCCTCTATGCTGATTATCATCACACCAATAAATAGCTAAAATTTGTTGTTGGTTTAATCCCATCACTCTAATAATTCCACTATCATCTTGATATCCTGATGGTAATGGTGATAATGGTGTATCCCTCTAAATCCCATTGCCTTCAGATGTTCCCAGTCCTCATCACCCATAAACTCTCATAACTACACCAATAATGGAGGGACCCTATCCATCATCATTAGTGGCTCTCATGCCTATAAAAACCATCTTTTTACTTAGTCAAATACCCATGTTTTTTATTTGTATTGATCCTTTCAAGATTGATGTCGATCTGAACATAATCGACAATGATCCTTATGAATCATGGTCAATCTATAATAGATCAACGTCGATCCTAATTAATCAATGCCAATTCCCTTGCCCTAAAAATTTTCTCCCTTTTTCTCAAACATTCCTAATCTACTACCTCCCCTTCCTCCTTCCCCCCCTAAAACTTCATAAATTATTATTTTTTTGCTACAAATTCAAAAATATAAAAACAAAACATAAAAGATTGAAAAATCAATAAATTATGCAAATTTGCCAAAAATACACATCACCTACCTCATTATGAAGTCATCATCATTGTCATCCAATCCCACTAGCCTCCATCATCTCGTGTGTATCTTTAAATGGTCAAAAATCATCAAATTTTTCTTATAACACTCTCATGCACTTGATAGCTAAATGAGCCTTCTTGTATGTTGATGTGTTATTTATAGTCATTTTATCGATCAATGTCGATCAACCCAATTGATGTTGATTTTCATTAGTCAACATCAATTCCTATGGATCAATGTCAATTCTTATGGATTGATGTCTATTTACCTCGCTTGATTAGATGTTTGCACTTCTAGATCATTTTTCATGATTTCAATTTGATTCAATAACCTTGTCTTATTGTTTTTTCTATAGCTATAATTTTTATTTCCTATTACCCTTTAGATTTGTGTAATTTGACCCCTTGTTAGTTTCCCAATCTCCTTTAGTCATACCCTTATTTTTTGGTATCTTGCCCCTTATAAGATCCTAAGGGTGTATTTTGTCTTGAGCACATTTGACTATAGGTAACGCATACACCACACACACATCAGATGTTTTGGTTCACTATTCCTATCTTTTTTTCTCTTGATAGCCTTCTTATAAGCCTACCTATTTTAGCTATGGAATTTTTTTATTTTATTTAGTCTTTATGACATTAATGTCTACATTACTTTTTTCCCTATTAAGTGCAACCTTGGAATTCCCTTGAAGCCATCTACATTTTTTGTATGTCCTTATATATCTTTCACTTGTACATTTCACCTCATCCACATTTTTTATCTACTCTATATTGTTCAAACCTATCATCCATTTTGTCTCACTTTTTGATGCTTGATTCAAGGGAGAATATGTTCTCGCAATAAACTTGGGGCATTGGTTGCCTTATATTTTTTATCTCATGACTTGTTATTGCATACCACTCCATAAAAAGGGGAAAATATAGATGCTAGTTTTATACACCTGTTTATATTAACTTGGTGCATCATCACATTATTATGTTATTTATAACATAATGGCCCCAATTTCATAATTATTTAAAATAATTACATTCACCCCACCCTTTTACTTTATTACATAGGTTAATTTTATTTAAGTACTATGGTCAAATGGTAATTAACTTCTTATTTACCATTTAACCATAAAATCTTAAAATTAAATAAAAACAAACCTATTTAAAACCCCAAACAACCCATCTCATGGTTAAAACAACCTAAAAAACTCTAAAATCATTTTAATCATCCTTTACCCCATAAGCAACCCATTATAATGACATTTGTTTCAACTTCACATATTTTTAGTTGATCAACGTTGATCCTCCACAATTGACACTGATTCTCCCAAATCAACATCAATTTATAAATATATAGCAAACCTCCATTACTTGGGAGGAATGAATGTGAAAGGAAATAAGCCATTTTTTATCATGAGATTTTATCCAAAACATTATAGAATCTATGTATAGACATTACCAGTACCATGACACTTTGAAGAACATTTGATTGGTGATATTATCAGGTGATTTTTGGAGGCCATCTACATTGTTTTGACATCTTTTTAACTACACATATTTAACCATCCAAGGTTATTATTATTATCATATTTAAGTTTTATTTATCTTATGCATCTTTGTGTTTTTATTTACATTCAAATTTGATTATTGTATCAGTTTTCTAGGTCATCATTATAATCTATTTTATAGTTCAGCACTTTTACATAGAATCAACATTGATTCATTTGAATCAACATCGATCCTCTAGGATCATCATCGATCCTTGTTAAAATATAAAAATAGCCTTAAAGAGTCTATTTTTACATTTTTATTATTTGTTAAATCTACATTTAGGTGTGTTAAAAATATATCTTTTCATGTAGATAACCTTGTCTAAATTAGTACATGATTTTGCTAGCATCTTTGATCTCCTATAGTCCCTCAACCTATGTTAATCGATCAGAGTGACATTGCATTTAAGCTAAGACTTTGCATTGTGGATCTTATACGAAATTTTTAAAACATTAATGAGAAATTAGTTATAATCCAAGAGGATGTTCATATAGTTGCAGAATTCTGGGATGCTTACTTTAATCACATAAACCTTGTTATTGATTAATTATCTTTGGAATTATCTATTTATCCATATATATCATTGTAATTTCATGTTTATTTATAAACATTAATGTTAAACATGGGCTGACATCCATCTAAGGAAGTGTATCACTTATTGTGATTGGTTTCTTATTAGGTAGTTCACTCATCTATCTATTAATCCAGTTTGTGTTTAAGCATGGTGAATTTCAGGTCATTCCTCCCTAGCCAAAGATGAGTTCCCACAAAGCATGATCAATGGTTCACAACCAACCTTCATCACTAGGTAACTATAAACCCTACATTTTATTTTTAGTAGTTAATTAGTTTAAGTTGAAAAAGCAAACAAATACTAAAAGACTTATATGACCTTCATTTCTTGCCTCTTATGATGCCTTTAAATACACCTATAATTTTAAGAAGATACCCATTAAAATTGAAAAACAAGATGAAACTTTAATTTTCAATCCTTGACTATAAAACCCTACTATTTGTCTCTTTTCATAGTTGTATATGATGCTTAAAAATCCTACAAACTACCCTTGACCATGCTTGATGATGCTTTCATCTCTTTAAACATGGTCTTAGTGATGAAAAAGATGATGGGGATGGGATTAAGTGTGGAAAACATGAATACGTGGATGAAAACAACATAGAGGGTGAGAGGGTAGAAAACATAGTGGAAAGACTGAGAGTATGACAGTGAAAAAAAGAGAAAGAAATGGAGATGAAAACAAGCATTTGGAAGCATGTTAGGACCAATGGAAGGAGTTATAGACAAAATTATCACATGATAATTATGCCATATCAAAATTTTGACTATTAGAGGAGAGTTACAATTTGAGAATGAATCATGGTTTTCTCTAAAAACCTCAAAATATGCAAAAATTCCTTAAAGAATGTTAAACTAGCCCATTGGGGCACTTTGAGAGCATGGAGAAGGGTCACTTGGCCATAAAAATTAAATAATTATTATTTTAAACAATTATAAACATGATATAAACCCTAAAAAACACAAATTAATGATAATTTTGTAATGCCTTCTTCTTAGACTGTACAACTCTTCCTTGCAAGCTTGTCAACATTGTAGATTGACTGGATGAGTTTGAAACCCTTTATTTACATTGAATTGAATTAATAACAACTTAAAATGACATTAAAGGGTAGAAAAAGTCTTAAATATTATAAAACAAATAGAAATTTCCCAAAACTTTGCCTAGGTGATGAGAAATTGAAGAAAAATAGTGACCTTTCTAGTCGCTAGGTAGTATAATTTGACCTGACTTCAACTAGATGGTTAATGACATCATATAACAAAATTGAGAAACCTCTTAGATCATCAAGAAACCCTTTGAGTCTAATTTATTCAACAAAAATTTGATATCTTTACCCTCCTTTAGTAGACCGTACCATCATAAAACCTTCAAGTAGGTCTCTTTGTGCCAAGAAGTAAGAAATCAAAATAAAATGGATTTGGGCCTATATGGCCATGAAAATTGAATTAAAGCCTAAATATTCAATTTATATGATCTCTACTACCCTAGATTTTATGTATATTATATGGATTCTATACTTCTCTTGCAAAATAGGTGAAAAGCTTCTTTTTTCCCTCTTAAAAGCTAATTCTCATTCTCCACCACTTGGTCAAGAATATTTGAGAATTATTTAATGTATATAATGCAAATTTACATATTTTTAACCTTTTAATTGGCAAATTTATCATGTGGGAGCTATTTTAAGGCCTTTTGGCTATTATAACATATCAAATGACCTTTTTATGACTTGAAACTTAGGACTTAGTCTATTTTCACCCTTTTAAATATGAATAATCTCTTTTATAATAATTTAATGAATTTTAAATCATTATTGACCATTTTTATTAAATTTTTAAACTTTTTTGACCAAGATTTCTATTTTTAGGCTATAATTGATCATTTTGACCAGCTACAAATGGAAATTGACCATTTTTGGGAAAATTTCAGATAATAGGAGTAGTAATCTAGCCTTGATAGGCCAAATTATTAAAAATTTTGGTGACTTTTGGGGTTGACCAGCCTGTTGATAAAAAAACTCAAAACTCTAGAAAGGATAGACCAAGACAAACACTAAAACTAGGAAAGCTTGTAAACCAATACACAATAGGATAAACTGACACAATAACAATGGACATGTGCATGTGTGCACTTAGAGGAAAGGGAAAAAAAATATAGAAAAGGAAAAAACAATACTAAAATCATGTGTGGAAAAACACTTAGAGGAATTAAATTATGACTGTGTATAAAAGAGTGTCTCTCCTAATAGCAGTATTTAAGAAACATCTCATTCACAAGAATGGGAAGTTCTTCTCCACTCAATCTCAATTATTAAAAAGCATTGTTCTTCTTATAATAAATGATAATATAAGGTCCACTCTAAAGGCTATCAATTTTTGAGTGCTTACCTAGCTTTGCACGCTCTTCATCCCATTTGAGTACTATGTATCCTTGCTAATTTTTTTTATGAAGCTCTCTTATTAAATATCTTCTTCACTTGTTACTAATTTGAACACATGGTGTGAATATCATCATTTCTCATCTTCTCTAATTATCTGAGTTCATTTTTTCTAACCTCCATTGCATCATTTTTCAGAAGTTCTAGTTGTTATGAAAGCTCCAAAGCTGGAAGCTCCAATAAGATAGGCAACCTTTCTTCTCTTCCATAAAGTGAATGGCCAATAGAGACTTTTAGGGTGATCTTATTAGTCCATAAAGTAGTATTCAACCTAGTATGCCAAGATCTTTTATTATCATCCATTATTCTTTTGATGATCTGAATCAAGTTTTTATTAGTGGACCCAGCTAGTCCATTACCCTATGGATAGTAATTGGATGAATATGTCAAATAAATACCATGTTCAAGAGCCCATTCACATAAATTTATACTACTAAATTCCAAATTATCATCTGATATGATAGTAGAGGGTGCTCCAAAATGAGTGACTAGGCTCTCATAGAATTCAAGCAAGAGTTATCATTTACCTCTTTCAAAGGCACTAATTCCACCCACCTGGTGAAATAGTCTGTAGGTATCAAAAACCACTTATGACTAGCACTATATGGAGGATGAACATGCCAATGAAGTGTAAACCACATTGTATGAAAGGTTGTTCAACCTGAATTGGCTTTAGTGGAATAACAACTAGTCTTTGTTTTCCTACAAACATTGCACAGTTTGTAAATTTCCTAACCCATACATGTGCATCTCTGAATAAATTAGGCCAAAAATAACTAGCTCTAATTATTTGTGTATTTGTGGTCTTGGATATAAAATAACTTCTAGAAGGACTATCATGAAATTCATCAAAAATCTTGTCAAATTGATTAGTTTTAACACACCTTAAGAGCATACCTCCAATGTCTTTTTTGAAGATAACTCTATCAATCAGAATGTATGTTACTAATTTCAAACTAAATTTTCTTATTTGTGATGCATTTAAAATATTTGGACACTCTCCAATTTTAATAAATCTATCAATGTTCTATGTCAAGCTTGTAGGAGGTGTATTTTTAGTTTCTTGTTGAGTGCCCTGAATCATCAAAATTGTTTCTTTTTCTTCTTTTACATATTATGCAAAATGTTCACATAATCATTTTATTTAGAACATATTTTTATCCTAAACTTTAGTGTCACATTCCATGCATTTAGTGACCCATCTACCTCTCTTTTCACTCAAATCTCTATTGAGAATTAAATCCTGTACACTTGGATGAGCAACCATTAGTATAATCTTATTATTTAAAACCAAATGTCTAAATTTATTAAGACTTATTATAATAGAAAGCACATGTTTTTATACAAAGGAATACCTTTATTCATAGCCTTCTAAAGCTTGAATAAAGAAAGCAATGGGTCATTTCAAACCTTCATCATTCTATTGCATAAGCATGGTTAAAATAGTACTGAAAGTAGAGAAAGCATACAATAAGAAACCCTTACTAAAATATAGATTGAGCATAGTAGGATCTTGGCTGATTGATTCTTTGATATCTTAAAAACTTCTTTTACCTTCTTTACTCCAAGTGAATTCTTAGTGTTTTTTTAGCATTTGAGTAAGTGGTTTTTCTAGTTATGCAAAACCAAAAATGAATCTTCTGATAATGTTTATCTCACCCAAGAATCTCTACAATCCTTTCTTGTGTTTAGGAAATGATACATAAATTATTTCCTTTATTCTCTTTACATTAATGTAAATATCAAATTTAAACACCACATGTCTAATAAGTCTCCCCTCATGCACTAAAAAAATGCATTTCTTTTGATTCAATGAAACTCCAAAATGCCTACAGGTATCAAAAATAGCTCTCAAATGTGTTAAATAATCATTAGGATCCTTTAAAAATATTTTAATGTCATCAAGATAGACTAAAAACATTTCACTCAATAAACCATGAAAAGCAACATCCATTTCCCTTTAGAAGGTAGCTCCAGCATTAGAGAGTCCAAAAGGCATCTTCTTCTAAGTAAAAGTACCCCATTTGGTGGTGAAACATATTTTATACAGATCTTGCTCTTTCACCAGCATCTAGTTATATCTTGAGTAACTGTCTAATAAGTAAAATCTTTGTGATCCTAAAACTCTCTACAAGATTTGATCCATGGAAGGAAGTGGACACTGATCTTTCAATGATTCTTTGTTTACATCTCTAAAAACTACACAAAGTCTTATCTGTCCATTCTTATTTTTTACTATAAATAAGTTTTCTACCCATGTTGACTGATTAATGGAAAAAATAATACCTAATTCAATCATATTTGTAAGCTCTTTCCTCATGAGGATCTCAACCTTGGGGTTGATATGCCTTTACTTTTATCTTATTGGTTTTGCATCATGTTCCAGTTCAATAGTATGTTGTGCTAAACTGGGGTCAAAACCTTTCAAATAATTGTATTATTAAGAAAATACATCCATGCATTCTTCACATAATGAAATTAAATCTACTCTCGTAGAGTCAGTATTAACTTTACCCAGCTTTAGTAGCTTACCTTTAGATATGCTAATTTGCTCATAGTGTTATTTTTTTGAAAAAATACTCCCTTTATCTTTCCTTATCTAATCATCTTCATTGAATATGCTTTATAAATTCACCAGAACTATAGGCATCATGTTTTATTTCAATTGCACAATCTGATTTTCATATTTATCATGTAATTTATCATGATTCCTTTGGAAAAACTCTACCTCATTCTATACAAAATATGCTATTTGTTTATTAGAGTCAAAAACTTTCCAACTTACATTATTATTTAGGATTTGAGGATTTTATACAACCTTGATTTGGGTTTGATTTTTATTGTCCTTAATATAATCAATAATATCATATTGTGCTCTTATGGTAACAAGTCCATTAGCATGGTGATTTGTTCCTCTAGGAATGGAGTGAATGCCAAATGCAAAGAAATATTCTATGAGATCCAAGAATATATTCTTTTAGGCCTTCAAAAGAGGATTATTATATTCACTTAAACCTTTAAATTTCTGGACTACCAACTCATTGTCACTTTTCACCTGTAAGAGCTTAATATCCCTCTTTCTAGCCCATTGAAGACCATAAATAAGAGCTTCGTACTCTGTAGTATTGGAAGTAAAACTAAAATAAAATATAATATAAGAATAATACCTTTTATTTTTTTATCAAACCAACATTACACCAGCTTCAATTCCATTCTTTTTTTTTGATCCATCAAAGAATAGATTCCAAACTCCTTGATCTTTCATTGAGCTAGTAAAACTAGGTAATAAATCACCCTCTTCATGCATATAGTAGACTTGAAATCCAACATCTTCAATACTTTAGTAGGGGTCATTTACATGATTATAAATAGGCCATTCATCCAAGATAATATCTGGAATACCTTCATGAGGCTTAGAAGGCCCTTGCTCAATGGTGTTATCATCTTCTTTTGAAATACTGCAATTCGCATTTGTCATATTTGGCATATATGGTTCAAGGTGAAATGTGGAAATAGGCTCAAATCTAATAGTAAATTTGGTTACATACCTAGTTACAAAAACCATTTATTATCAATATAAATAAATGTAACCTAATATTTTGGTAGTTGAATCTCTGGATAGGCATAGTGCAAAATATGGAGGTAGATCAACAACAACATCCTATAAAATAGTAAATGTTGGAAAAGAAGCAAATATGATTTTTAGATCTTTCAACACATCTACAGTCTTGGTAGGAGACACATCTAATTGAAAAATACCTTTCTCATGGGGTTTATATTTCAATCCTAACTTATCAATTGTTGATTTAGGTATGATAGAAGTACTAACCCCACTATTAATCATACCTTTATGAACCAGACAATCTATAGTGATAACATAAAGGTAAAATGGAGGAGGTTTAGTCCCCTTAAGAGGTTGAGATTCAACAACTGGATTAGAATTAGTTAGGATAGCACTTAATTTTTATTTTTTGAGTGGTTTCTCAGATATATTGAGCTTTGAAAGTTCCTCTTACAAGTACTCCTTTTTTCTTGAGATTGGTAGAGTATCCCACATTGAAATTGATCTTCTTCATATGATCCATGAAATTGAGTGGAGAGATGGTTTCTTTTGAATATAATTTAAGAGCATAAGGATCTCCAAAATGTTGTGTGAATTGAGGAATATAAGGCCCTATCACATTCTTATCTTTTGGATCTTGAGCTTGCTAATTTAAACTTTTTTGAGGCAGCTCATGTGTTGTTGTCTTTTGTTATGGCTGAGAAGAAGGGGTTTCCCTTTTAGGGCTTGAACCTTCTCCAATTTCTATTTTCTTGGATCTAGTATGGGTTGTAACTAAATTATCAATATTAGGTAAATCATGAGTTTTCTTTCTAGCCAAGTGGTCAATATAATTCTCACCTTCCTAGAAGTTGACAAATGTAGTTTCAATAGGTGCCTTACCACTACCTTCTCCTTGTTTATTTGGCACTTGTACTTTATTAAATGAAGTAATGTATCCATAAAAAAGAGATATTACTTATTATAAAAATGTGGTTAGTTTTCAAATGAAGAACTAAACTTTGTTGCATGAAATATTGATGAGAATTCTCACCACTTGGAGCCGTAGCCATGTTTTTTGCTTGACCCCACTAATTTTTCTATTGTCCTTATTAATCATAATTTATTTGAGTTGTAACTATAGATCTTGAGTTTATTGAAGCATTAGGGTTAGATTACCTTGATTAGAATTTTTCCCTTGACATTGATAATTGAATTGATAGGATGGCTTATTAGGCTGATAATTTTGATTAGTATTCTGATATATGACATGTATGGTGGAGCTTGTTTCCTCTCCATTGTAACCAACTTATTAGTTTTATCTTTGAGAAGACTCTCAATATTCCCTAATATATCATTTTGATCACCTTCTATTTTATTTAACTTTGATGACTTTGGAATTAGAGAAATAGTTGGAGCAAGAGGATGTATCTCTAGAAAAAGAGGAATTTTTGGCCTTAGAGATAACTTGCCTACTTGTATAAGGCAATTTTTAGCCTTGATTTCTACTTCAAAAGATTTAGGTAAAGTATTACCTCCCATGGATTGGATCATGATAGCCACATCTGAATTAAGAGCCTTTAGATAGTAAAAAAAATCATAGTTAGGTGTAGGCTTGATCACTACAAGAATTCTATCCCAAGTATTCTAAAATTTTTAGTTGAAATTCACCATGAATTCATGATTAAATATCTTAATAATTTTAAGCTACTCCATAAATGAAATATGATCACTTTTATCTTCAAAATATTTTCATATAATTTCTTCAAATTCATCTTAGTTATTGTTTGATGTAGGAGCCAAACCTCTGTATCATTTAAGTGCTTTCCTCTTGAAATAATTTGCTAACAGCCTCATTGCTACATATTTATATGTGACATGATGCACTAAATAAAGATTATCAATATCTAAAATATGTTATATAGGAGTTTTTATATTTTATCCTATAAAATAAGGAAGAGCCTTTAGAGAAAAATTTGTAATATCATCCCATTGATTGAGATTTAGAGGACTGCCACCATTGAATGTAACAAAATCTTATCTTATTGGAATAAATATTTAAGGTAAAGGATTTACAAAAATATTTTTTTGAACAATATTGGCTTAAATAGGATGATTTTGTGCAATAGTAGGGTTAACATAAGTTATAATATTTGGATTTGACTGATAGGCTTTCTTATTCTTTGTCGATTGGAAAGATAACTCAAAGAAATCTATTTATTTTCATTTTGTATATGATTCTTTGACAACTCTTGGTGGAATGAAAAGTATAAATACCTAAAAATAATTTTTTTAAAATGAATAATATATTGAGATACATAGATAATAATTCAAAAGTGTAAATAAGTTGTCCCATCAGGCATGCTAAATTTTTTTATCACTCTAGAGTGCACCCTACTTGAAGATGTGCAAGCACACCTCTCCAGTTGATATAATGGGAAATTATTAGAGTGTGGGTGATTTTATGATGAGAAGAACCTCTAGAGAGGGATATCTCCCTTAATATTTATCTATTAAGTCTGACTACTGTGATTTATCAAATGAAAAGGGGAAGAGGAAATTAAAGGGAAATCCTATTTAAAGTGGTGATGCACATAAATTATTTAAATTATATAGAAGCTATTGAAATTAATGCATTTTTATAAACCAATAAAATTCCTATTTTTACCTTAAGTAGAAATATTTCATATGAAGGGTTGAAAGGATTTTGGATTACAAAATTTCTTTTACCTCTTCAAATAAACTGTAGAAGGTGAGATATAAAGCAATAAATGAGGAAGGCACATGGTAGAAGGAGATATAATTTCACTTATATTCTGATACATAATCAAGTACTATCTATTTTCTATTAAAATCTCATATTCAAAACAAAATCTTCTTTATTGATGTATGGTCTATATTACAATTTCTTCTTCTGCTCTAGGAATAATGAGAAAATGGCTTGACTAAGCCAATATGCATGACTATAAACCCAATAAAATCCCTAATTGGAATTGAAAATGGATTAGGGGTGGTCTTGGTTGACTCAACTCAAAACAACTCCTTTTGCAAAGATTAAATAATTCATAAAAAGCTTTATCTTCACAAAAATTACATTCTTTGTTTCAAAACTTTGGCATAGAAGGGATGGTGGGCTCATTTGAGAAGTAAAAATTTCTTCACATGGAACTATATGGCACATATATTCAATTTAATATAACTTGATTTGAACTTGAAACTAAGTTAGAACATTGAATGCAGGAGATGACTAGGAGAAAAACATGACTTGAAATTAGTCAATCAAAGTGTAAGACCAATCAATCTCCAAATAGCCTTATTTTGCAATAAAATGACCTTTAATGATTAAATATAAATAATTATATTCTTAAAATAGTATAAAATTGGTGTGGTACTCCAAAATTAACTCATTGAGGATCAATTCAATGCCAAACTCTAACTTATCCCTTTGAACAATTAGACCAACTAAACTAGTTAAGCCTAAAGGCTAATTTGTGCACTTGGACACCAAAAAACCTAAAAAATAAGTCCTAAAACATGAAAAAAAATAGACCTGATAAACAATTCATCATCACCAAAATTGTGATTTTGATGAGAAAAGATTCACCATTTACTCAACAGGGTTGACTATTCCCATTTTGTGCCATTTTCCAGTAGACTGGCCATTTTTTTGAGTTTTTAAGGAAACTTTTGGGATTTTTTATGACCATATGAAGGTTTTAATATGAATAAAAATTTCTAGGATTTTATCCTCAATGATTAGATTCTTTTGAACTACCTTGTACTTCATTTTACATGATTTTTTCCACAAAAAACATGATTTATGTCATCATCTGCACTTCATACATTATATTTAATTGTTTGAATTATATGGGATTTTACTTAATTTTTGTAATTTTTTAAGGTTTATCCATGGTGATTTTATCATAAGAAAATCCACTTTTCTAAAAACTAGTTTTTTAGGCATTTAGGAGGGTTTCAAAACTAAATCTTCAAACAAATGATTAATGAGGTATAGACATCCAAATCTCAAAAAAAATTATTTATTTGTATAAAATTAACCTATTTTACATCCCTAAAAATATTGGGCTCCCATGAGAAAGATATGAAAAGATACCATGTGAATGAAATTTTCTTATGGGGAATTGGCTGCATTCTAGGCTACCTACACTCTTAGTGATTATTCATAAATAAAAACCCCTCAAATGATATCAAGTATTAATTATTTATAGTTTCAAAATGGTCCTAATAACATACTAAGAGCATTAATCCAAACTCTACATGTGGTAAACAAAATGAGCATTTGAATAGGTGGCTTGGAAGGGTGCCTAGGACTGCAAAAAGTGAAAACTTCACTAAAATGAAAATAGATAAAATATTAAAAAATACTGAAAAAATAATTATATGACCTATACCATGCTATCAAAACTCTCTAAAAGTCATTTTTGCTTGAAAATTCCAAAAATGCCTTTTTGGCCTACGTGCATATTTACCTGCAAAGTGATATGTGAGAATGGTTTGAATAAAATTTTAAGTTATTAAACTCTATATAGGTATAAATATTATTTAAAAGCATCATCCCATTCTTATCAATCTTTTACTTCGCACTAAAATCTTCTGAGGCACTATAGGATGAAGCATGCTCCAATGGTGACCTCAAACAAATAGGCTAATGTCTGAGACAAAACATAGAATATGTGAACATGATCAAAGGAAATGAAAATTTATCATATGGTTCTCCAAATCATGATGACCTTGTGCATAGTTTCAAATCTTGAATCCACCTATAGCTCCTAGATTCTTCAAATTTCTCTCAAAAATGACCTCTGTGCATACACTATCTGCATTTTAGTTGAGTTTTCCTATTTTGAAGATTAATTTAATTTATTTTATAGTTTTTAAGGTCAAAAGAGTCTTAATTTATCTCAAAATCCACTTTAGGGGTTTGAAAATAACCTATACCCCTATTTTCAAGCATGATTTGACCTCCAACATGCATTTATAGGCTTCAAAATTGGCATAGTTTCGTATAATGGCATGTTTACTTACTCTCATGTCAAGATCAAAAGTTTTTTAGTTTATTTGATAAGCTTTGTAATTGGATTTTTTTCTATTTATGACTAAACACCCCATATTCATTCCATATCTTGAATGATTTTTTCCCTGCACCCTGTAAGCATATGATTGTGTCTAGGTGTTTAGTCGTGGTGTTTAGAGGCTCTTATAAACCCTGACGATATTTTATCCAGACAAAATTAATGAAAAATAATGCTAAATTATACTCCTTACCATTAAAGGTGACCTTTCAAACATTCTTCACCATCATATCTACCTCATATTACTATGTATGTAACTATGGTTCCCCTACTATAGGTGTGATTTTGTTACTATAAATGATGCTTATAGGTACCTATACTCTTCTCATGATTGAGAAGTCTCTACCTTGTAGGAATATCATTCATACCAAGAATGTCTTTACTAATCTAACCCTACCTCTTAACATTAAAGATGACACTTATCACCGAAATCCCCCCCACAAGGCAGAGGTTTATAGGTCACTATCATAGTAGCTATAGGTGGGCATTACTGGGATATGGTTTCCATATTATTCTCTTCCTATTTTAAATTTGTTTACAAATTAATGAAACTCATTACTAGCATTGAATATAACTTTGAACCTCTTTGATAACCTAAAATCACTCATCACTACAAGTGAATACACCTACAGGCTTGTAGGTGGATTAAAGCATTATAGATATTCATTTTATCCCTTAAGAATTCTCCATTGCTTCATTTAACCCTATATATGGAACATCCATGAACATAATCTCCCATGATTATGTTTATTATTAGGAACTCCATTTCACCACCTGAAAACAAACCACTTTATAGAAGCCCTATTTGATTGCTTATCTTTTTATTTACTAGTATGGACTGAGTATTAGTGACTTTGAGGAGGTTAAAAGGAGAGTCTCAGAAACACTTGATGATTTTGAAGATATCAATAGGTCCTATATCCAACTTGAAACCACAAACCCTCTTCATAGAATCATTCATGCAGTTAAGCTCATTATAAATGAACTATGTTTAAAGACTGTATGTGCAAATCAATGTTCAATTTAGGTTTGTTTGAAATTTTGAAAAACCTATTTCTCCATGACAAACATGCAGAGGTTTCTCTCAATATCAAGTATGTTCTTAAAGAAAACACTTTTGATTGCATTCTTCACCTAAGCATAATGACATTGAAGCTTCTTCTTGAGAGTAGCTTGTATGGATAAAATCATGTAGGTATAGGTAGTCTTGACTCTTTTAAGGCCTTTACACCTTGCTTATGCCATCATCCCTGTTATTCCAACTTCAAATGAAAACCAAGCAATCTTCATGCCTTCCCAAGATTCAAAGGAGCTTGAAGGTCCTTAAATCCATCAAATAGGCCCTTTTTTGGTAAAAGACAAGCCTATAGGTTATTATCCATATATAAATGGCATGATTAAACTTGACAAGTCCTCTATTTCTTTATGTTTGGTAATATTACCAATTTTATTTATTTAAGCCTTTGGTGATCCAAATAGTCTCATGTTCTCTAAAAAGTCCATCTTACCTTTTATTGACTATGTTTTATGCTTATTTACATGAACTATGACCCCTTTCCTACATTTCTTGACTTAGCATTGTCAATCATGTATCACCTCAGACACACTTGAAACTAATTTAGCCTTTCATTAATACTCAAAATTCCAAACCCCATCATCTTGTCAACTAATCTTCCACATGTTTTATATTGAGTGCTTGACTATATATAGTTCTTAAAGACCCCTGTATGGACTGACACAGGGTTTGAAAGTAAATTGGAGCATGGTTTGGAACTCTTTAGAGAGTGATAAAATAACCAATAATAAGTTTTAAATCCCTCAACCTTTCTCCTTTTCTTTCACAAAACCTCCTTGAAAAGTTCAAAACCCTTAAAAATTCCCTTAGCACTTCACTTAACTATAGTGAATGAATGGATGGTTATAGGTGAATTTTAGTGATTGGAGAGCAAAGAAAACTTGAGAGGATGATGTTTTATCCTTTAAGACTTATATTATGATTCTATAAATTATTAAATATCCCTCCACCAACATGTCTCCCAACTTAACCTCCTTATTAGGTCTCTTTGCCACAAAAACCCTACCTGGCTATAGGTGATCATTAAGTATGTGTCTATAGGAATTTAATTATCACTGTAAGTCATTTGTGTTACATTTGATGCCTACACATTATGATACTCACTCTTTGCATATAGTGTTTCAATTGATAGTGATCGAGCTAGCCTCCATAGGCCAAAGAAATTTGATTTTTTAAAACCAAATGATTGTAATAATCCTACTATAGGCCTATAAGGTCTCTCTTAAGGACTATAGGTTCAAATTATCTTAAAATCTTACATATAATTACATAAATAAGGTCAAACTAACATAAATACCCTTATTTTATCAATGGCCTCTTTCCACTCATATTACCCATGCACTTAGTCAAAACAAGTTAAGAACCAACATGTTATTACCAAAGATGACTAATATATATGCCACCTATATGGATTAGGATTGATTATTGTTCTTAAGGAAGGTTTAACACTTAACTTGACCTTTTCACTTTCCTCCTTTAAGCTTGATGAATACATTATATGTAAAATACAAGAAATTTTCATTGACACTCTTGGTCACTCTTTGTCTATTATTTTGATGCAAAACACAACCATATTCCGTTTTGGATGTAGGTGATCATCATGAATTATTCCAACATTCAGGTGCAAAACCTACCTTCAACTTCATGATGACTTTCTCTTGTGTCCTCCTCATGATTCTAAGTGCTTATTGTCACTAAATCTTGATGGAGATCCTCCCTATCATGATAATCACATAGCATTCTGGTGACCACACTTGATTGTAGGGTCTTGTTAATAGTGTTCCTTCTCATTGTACCTTGGTATTTTGATTTCATATATATATTTGTCTATGTTATTGATAACCCCAAACATCTCTTGGATATGATTCCTTTCATGACTAAGATTTATTGACATAATAGACCATGAATAAAGCCCTCTCTCACCTTGAATGATAGCACATTGATTGTATGACACTATTGAAGATGTTCTTATTGAGAGTAGCTTAATGCTTTATGATGATATATGTCATGTTTATGATTATATAACCTTTATTTCTTGCCTCTTATGATGCCTTTGAATACACATAGACTTTTAAGAAGATATCCCTTGAAATTGAATAAGGAGATAAACCTTAAATTTTCAATCCTTTATTATAAAACCCTACTATTTGTCTCTTTTCATGGTTGTATATGATGTTTAAAAAGCCTAAAAAATACCATTGACCATGATTGATGATGACTTCATCTCTTTAAACATGGTCTTAGTGATGGAAAATATGATGGAGATGGGATGAAGGGTGGAAAACATGAAGATGTGGATAAAAACAACATGGAGGGTGGGAGAAAAGGTAGAAAACATAGTGGAAAGACTAAGAGTATGACAGTGAAAAGAGGAGAAATAAATGGAGGTGAAAACAAGCATTTGGAAGCATGATAGGACAAAGAGATGGAGTTATAGACAAAATTATAACATGATCATTATTCAATATCAAAATTGTGACTATTAGATGAGAGCTACAGTTTGATAATGAATCATGGTTTTCTCCAAAAACCTCAAGATATGTAAAAATTCCTTAAAGAATGCCAAACTAGCCTATTTGAGCACATTGAGAGCATGGATAAGGGTATCTTGGCCATAAAAAATGAATAATTATGATTTTAAATAATGATAAACATGATGTAAACCTTGAGAAACACAAATTAATGATAATTTGATACTATCTTCTTTTTATTGGACCGTACAACTCTTCCTTGCAAGCTTTCCAACACTGCATATTGATTGGATGAGTTTGAGACATTTTTTGACCTTGAATTAAATTAATAACACCTTTATAATTACTTGGAAGGGTAGATCAAGTATTTAATATTATGAAACAATTAGAAATTTCTCAAAACTCTGTCCAGGCGAAGAGAAATTGAAGAAAAATAGTGACCTTTTTGGTTGCTAGGTAGTAGAATTTGACCTAAATTTAATTGGATGGTTCATGATCCTAGATAATCTAATTTAAAAACCACTTAAACCATCTGTAATCTCTTTAATTCTAATTTATTCATCCAAAACTTGAGATCTATACCCTCCTCCAACAAACTGTACCATCAGAAAACCTATAGGTAGGTCTCCTTGTGCCAACAAGTAAGAAATCAAAAGAAACTAGTTTTGGGATTGTATTTCCATGAATTTTCATGAAAATCTTGATGAATCTTTAATATGCCTTGTATATGATCTTCCTTACCTTGTATTGTATGGAAACCATATGTATTCCATACTTCTCTTATAAAATAGGTGAAAAAGGCTTCTTTTGCCCTTTTAAAAGCTAATTCTCATTCTACACCACTTGTTAAAGAAGATTTGAGAAGTATTTCATGGATATAATGTAAATTTACATATTTTTTACCTTTTAATTGGCAAATTTAGAAAGGGGGGAGCTATTTTGGGGCCTTTTTTGATATTATAACATATCAAATGACCCTTTTATGACTTGAAATTTAGGACTTAGGCTATTTTCACCCTTTTGAACATGAATAAAGCTCTTTTGGAATAATATAATGACTTTGAAATAATTATTGACCCTCTTTTGACATTTTTTAATCAAGATTTGTATTTTTAGGTCATAATTGATCAGTTTGACCAACTATAAAGAAAAATTGATTTTTTTTGGGAAAATTTTGGATAATAGGGGCAGTAATTTGGCCTTGACAGGCCAAATTACTAATATTTACTTCTCCAACCTTATTATTATGAGATTTAGATATTATTTAGTGATAAAAATAAAATATAATTATTATTAATTTCTTAAAAAAACATTTTTTTAAATTTATTTGGAATTAACCATCATTAGGCTACAAATTTATTTTAAAAGTATTAAAATTTAAATACAATGTTATAATGAACATGGAATATTATTCTCTATATTTTGGAGAAATTAAGTTTTTCCCAATATTATTATTATCATATTTTTTATATCTTATATTATTTTAAATTTGAAAAAGAATTCATAAATATTTAACTATATTGTCAGAGATATTTAATTATTATTTTTTTTAATTTTTCATATAATTATTAATCAAATAATTCCTATCATGATTTATTTTAATAAAATGATCGTGTATAATTTTAATTGAAATACACAAGTACACATTGATAATGTAGGAAAGCAAGCAAGTACGTGAATAAAATATTATGAAAATAAATTTATTCCATTCATACTTTTCAATATCTAGCATTAAGTGACCATACTAAAATTATCATATTACTTATGATTCATTTAATTCCTAAAATGAGGGACGTAATATTTTAAATTTAAGAACTTGATCATTATAAATTTATAATCCTTGTCATATCATTTGAAATGTTTTTATCATTTTATGTCGTTATAAAAAAATTAATTATTTATTATATATATGAAAAGTTTATTTGTTTTAAATAATGAAATATAAAAAAAAATAAAAATTCAAGACCAACATTGAAAAAATATATTTAATTTTTTATTTTATATATTTTATATTCATGTTAATATTTTAATTAGATTCATAAATATTTAGTGATGTAAGAAAACTAAAACAAATATTGTATTAGATATATGGTATTGAATTTAAATATATATATATATATATATATATATATATATATATATATATATATATATATATATATATATATAATTTTAAGATATAATATGGTAATGTCTCTAAACATTTGAAACCACTTTGGAAAATAGAATAAATTCCTTTTAATCATACAAATACAATAGTTTTTAATTGAAATGATAAAGGAAAAAAATAAAAAAAATGTGTTATATCAAATAAAAGTATTGTTCATGATTATGAAAAGGATATGTGGATGATGATAATCTTGTTTAGTTAATTGATCTTGGTCAAATTATAAGAAAAAGATATCAGAACTTTTTTGAAAATTATGAAACATAAATTTAGGTGAAAAATAATTATTTTAAAAATATATAAATTATCAATATTTTATTATAGATAGGTGGATGATAAAAATGTAAATCATCTAATTAGCCTTGACAATGTGTATCTTTTTCTCTTTATATATGAGATATTATTATGTTATTTAAGATTGGATTAAATTTGGTTGGGTGATGGAAATATTGATAATTGATTATTTCTAACCAATCATATTTATGTTTCTTTATACAAGATATTATTTTTAATAATAATTTTATAAATGATAGTGTATATGATGTTTTATGTATAAATTTGAATATCATGATAAATGTTGTAAAATTTTTAGAATTAATTTCGAATAAAGTTACTTTTTTATAATAAAATGATAATTAATACATGTTTATTTTATGTGTATAACTGAAATTATGAAATAAAATGAATCATTTAACTTATTTTCCTTTTTTAAGAAAGGAAATAGAAAAATAGATTCTTATATTTAATATATATGAATATGATTTAAATAAAATTATTATTAATGAAAAGAATATTTTTTAAGGTTTATACAGCGTATATCTTGAAGATTCATAGTAAAATGTTATATTTTATTTATTTATTCTAAAAATATATTTAACAAACTTTTAATTATGAGTTGATAATTAAATTAGAAAATAACACACACGCACACACGCGCGCGCACACACACACACACACACACACACACGCACTCGCACACACACACACACACACACACGGATTCAAGCACTTTTAAAATGTTCATTAATATTTTTTTGCGGTTAAGAAAGGCAACAACTCAAGTTAAGCAAAAAGAATAAAAATTAATTTACTAACTGATATAGAGATTTATAGGGTGAAAATAGTATAGTGTCCATAGATGAATAAAATAAATGTGAGTAGAATAAAATAAATGTGAGTAGAAGGTGATGAAGATATTTTAATCAATGTCTCATTTAATTTGACATAAGATGGTATTTATGACTCTGATATAATAATATTTTATCAATTGTGTTTATGGTTAAAATAGAAGGAGAAACACAAAAAATAAAGTGAACAACTATCTTGCGAAGGCTATAATTTTTTATTTAGGAACTAATTTGAACTCTAATCCTTTTTAAATGAATATATAAGAGATGAGAATGAGTTGGTTAGGATCAAATTCTATCTATTTTTAAGGTCATAATGAACATCTAAGGGTCCAAAATTACATTTTAAATATATTTTTAGTAATTTTAGAATTTTAAAAATTATATATATTTGTAATTAGACATGAACTTTATTTTAAATTTGTCCATTATAAATATAACTTTAAAAATTATATATCTTTAAGATTGGAAATGAATGGATTAATGGAAAGAATATTTTTTGAGGTTTATATAGCTTATATCTTGAAGATTCATAATAAAATGTTATATTTTATTTATTTATTATAAAAATATATTTAACAAACTTTTAATTGTGAGTTGATAATTAAATTAGAAAATAACACTCACACACACACACACACACACACACACACACACACACACACACACATGGATTCAAGAACTTTAAAAATGTTCATTAATATATTTTTTTGGTTAAGAAAGGCAACAACTCAAGTTAAGCAAAAAGAATAAAAATTAGTTTACTAACTGATATAGAGATTTATAGGGTGAAAATAGTAGTGTTCATAGATGAATAAAATAAATGTGAGTAGAAGGTGATGAAGATATTTTAATCAATGTATCATTTAATTTGACATAAGATGGTATTTGTGACTCTGATATAATAATATTTTATCAATTATGTTTATGGTTAAAATAGAAGGAGAAACACAAAAAATAAAGTGAACAACTATCTTGCGAAGGCTATAATTTTTTATTCAGGAACTAATTTGAACTCCAATCCTTTTTAAATGAATATCTAAGAGATGAGAATGAGTTGGTTAGGATCAAATTCTATCTATTTTTAAGGGCATAATGAACATCTAAGGGTCCAAAATTACATTTTAAATATTTTTTAAGTAATTTTAGAATTTTAAAAATTATATATATATTTGTAATTAGACATGAACTTTATTTTAAATTTGTCCATTATAAATAGAATTTAAAAAATTATATATCTTTAAGATTGGAAATGAATTTTGTGTAGATGGGATAAGTGGGCTTGCATTTAAAAGTTACTAAAAATAACATATGTTAAAAATAACAAAGTCAATTAACTCTATGTAACTTTTTATTTGAATTTATTTTTTTCTAATTTTCATGTCAACTCTAATTTGAAATTGATATTTATTTAAATAATTTTATGGAACACATTTAATTCATTTATGAAGAATCAATAATGCCTATTGAAATTTTACTTTGTTAGTTCTCAATTTCATTAAAAACTTATATTTACCATTCAAAATATTCAAAGATATATAATGATAATATTGAATAATATTATTAAAATTATTCATTTAAATTTTTTATGTAAATAAGAATTATTACTTAATATTTTTATAAAATTAAAATATAAATTCAACATAATTTTTATTATTAAAATTTAAATCATTTATGTATTATTAAATAAAATCAATCTATTATTCAAATCAATTATTATAAAATTTATTAATCTTCATTGAAACTAAATTAGTAAATATTTGAATTATAAAAATTAAATATCAAAGAATAAATTTTATAATATTCTATATGAATGTCATTTTAGTTCATAGTATGCCCGAAAAAATAACAATAAGCAAGTTAAAAAAAAATGTGACATTTAACTAAAAACAAAATATTATTATTTTTAAATTAAATGTTGAAGTAATATTACATAATATTTTATTTAGTTTTAAAATTGTATTATAAACATTTGGTAAACAAAAACATAAATACAAATTTTCCAGATGACATAATTAAAAACCTATATTTTGGAATTCATTTATATTCAATAAAATCTTCTTTAATTCCAATTTTTAGGTTACAAAGGAATTGGAAATCTATGCATGTATTATAATGTATTAAACATATTTTGAGATTAAACTAATAATAATTATAATCATTAAAACATAGTACTCATGGATGTTTCTAATGATTAAACTATATTTTTAGTGATAGGAGGAACTATATTTGTAAGACCTTTAGTATAGAAAATAAAGGTGAAGAAAAATGTTTATTAGGAGAATGGTGGACAATTTTTTAACTACATAAATATGTGGATAATGTATAAATTATTGTGATTAGATTATTTTTTAGTTTAATGTTAGGGTTGAAGGGTCTTTGTCCCAATCATTTTTGGTCAGAGCTTCAACTAGTTTGGGATATAATTGGAGGCCCATATCCTTAAGAGAATACTAATGAACATCAGCCCCAAAATATCATCAAAAATCACAATTGACCTGAGAATACCATCCATAGTTACAACTGACCTAAGAATACCAATGATCTATCACAATCAACCAAAGAATACCAATGATTAGCCACAACCAACCCAAGAATACTAACGATCGGTCACAACCAAACCATAAATACTTAATGATCGGCCAAATCTTACCTCCAATACCATACTAAGATTTGAAATAGTGCTTGAAACAACCAAGTCACTTTACCATCTCACCCATATAACATCAATTATTATGAGTAGATTGTTATTAATAAAATGAAATATCTATTTTTATAAAAAAATATTTTTTAAATGATATATAAAACATATCTATTTTATAGCTAGTGTGATGTTATATGGATTATTTTGGGTAAGTGCACAAAGTTGGGGGATAATTCCATGGAAATTTACCATAATGGGATCATGTTAATTAAGTCTACGATTGAGATTGTCAAGGCATAATACAATCACATTATTTAATAACATGATCATATTATTAAATAACATGATCATGTTATATTGAACAAGAACGTGATTGTGTTATTAACGGTAATGTGATCACATTCCCTATATCACAAAAAATAAATAGGGAAACCCAAACACAAAATTATTCATTTTGCATTCACGTTTCCTCCTCCTGCCTTATTCCATGATCATGTTATGCTAAAAAGAGTGTCAAGAAGTGCTAGGAAGATGATAAATTCACTCCAAAGGTCTGATGATCGATGATGTCATCACATGGGAGAGGTAAGTCATCAAAATAATCTCTTTTTAACCCTAATTTTTCATAATTTTTATTTTTTAACCCATGTTTTTAATTATAATTTATTTACATATATAGAGGTGAATTTTTTTTACATATATGTTTTGCTCTTTTCATTTGTTGACTATAGTTGTTTACATATACATGTTGATGAGTGATGTGGGATACAATTTCTCTACTTTTGTGTCTCTTGATTATACCTATATGACTGATGTACCTCCCACTATTTTTTGGCTAGATGGATCCTAACCTCCCTTAGCCCTAACACTCTTATTGAGAGTCTTCACTTGAGACTTTAAACTAGCCACATTATCCCTTAGGCCAACTATCTCTCTCTTATTATGAGGGAAATCCACATATGTATGATAAGTAGGGAGAAAAACATATGTATTCTTTCTTATTCACACATAGAGAACCACATCCACCAAAATATTATCAAGGCTCAAATAATCCTCACATAAAAAATCCTAACCAATGTTTCTTTTATCATGCTCCACCACTAAGTGATTCACTCTAAAACCATATAACAAGAGAAGACATTAGATCTCCAATCACATAAATAAATAATAATTGAGTAATAAATTACAAATTAACATACAATGTAACTAAAAACAAACCAAGTCACTACTTTATTTTGATAAATTCATGTTAGTCTAGGTATAATTCCTAATTAGACCTCATCTTAGCATTCTCCTCTTATCCTATTGGTTCCTCTCTAACAAGTGTATGCTCACCCTTGATTCCCCCTAAAATTAATCTCCTCACCCTCTATCCTATGATTTTTTCTACATCTAAGAATCTACATATTATGGTGGTGGTTGTACCTAATGTTGGCATCCTACCATAATTACAACCTAGACATAGGATATTTTTCTAAATTTACTCTAATTATTACTCTCTCAAATTTTCCCGTGATTTTAGTATAATGTCCACCTCATTCAAAAACTATCCTAAAATACCATAATATAGTATATCTACCAAATATATCATTTTTAGTGTGTCCACCATTCATGGAAAGTCTATCAATGATGGCATTTCTATCCAACTAAAAGCCCTGATGGCCCCCACTATCCCAATCTCTAACCCTCACTAGTAAGGGTTCATGTACTCATACACCTAGCCCATGATGAGTGTAAGGGTCATGTGCTCATACACCAAAGTATTACACCTAATTAAAAACCTTGACTGTATCACAATCCTCTATTAAGGCCACAACCCTGCCTTTAGCCAACAAGCCTAATATCCTAATCACAACCTTGAAAGTGATAGTCCACTCTCAAGGGACTTATGGGAAAATTAAACTATTTTACATGAAACATCCTAGTTTGTGAATAGGTCAAACAAAGGAATATACTTGATGGGACAACAATCCCCACCTACACAATCTAGAGTATCCCTATTATATATAGTGTGGCCAAATCATTAGCCATTAATTTTTATATAATCCTAGGAATTAAATCATACTTCATCACTTTACTCCATAAAATGTAGGCCCACCTTTTTAAAACACAATTTAAAATATACCTAAATACTCTAAGTTAATCTTGAAAATTCATCCAAAAGTAACTAGTTACGAGGATCTAGACCTAAGTCAAACACCTATTTCTAGACAAGTAATAAATCAACAACCAATATCATCCAACATGTAATATAGCATAAATTTAAGACCTTGACCCAAGTATATTTATATTTATAAATTTGAAAAAAAAATGGTATATTATGTATTCCTTTGAATAGTTTTAATCCTCTAATTTTGGTTTTTGTACAAGGCTACTACTCTAACACTTCAATAGATGGCTTATAATTTCAAATTTATGTGTATTTTCATGTGCATGCTTTTCTTCTTCTTTCCTATAATGTGTCATTGGATTCATGTAATTATATAGATAAATATTTCATATGTACAGGTGCTTTTATTTATCATTTTAGTTTCCATGTATAAGATTTGATGTACTTTATATAAAACTAAGTGAGACCTTGTTTACATGTATAGTTGTTGGCTAGTACTAACACTCCTCCCTCTCTATAAGTTGAGATAAACATAGACATTATTGTTGCAATGTCATCTGTAATGTCACCAACATAGATATTTTAATGAAATTACTTATATTGTTTCATATAATGATTGTATATCACATAGAATAAACAAATATGAGAGATCACATAACAATAATTGACAATAAAGAAAAATACTGAATAAAATAGAAAAGCCACTTCAAGGGGGAAACATCCATAACTATTAATTAAGATTAGAATACTTAACATGATGATCAAATATTAACCACTACCTCATATATATATAGTCTACTTAGCCATGTTTATTCCATAAGCTAACCTAAATAAGAACATGGAGAAATATAACAAGAATATAAAATAGGTATTTAAGCCATAAATTGACCATACATATCCCTAGACACATCAAAGGTTAAGGGTGTATCATGCATCTCCCCTTTAAAACAATGTTGTCCTCAACATTGAGTCAACTCTAGATTTTTTTATACCAAAGATTCATCCTCCCAAGTGGCATATTCATAAGGCAAATTCTTCCATTTGATTAGGTACTCCTTAATCACTCTAGACTATAGCTGCTTAGTGCACATTTGAAGGATCAACTTAAGATCAATAAAAAATCTTCCTTCCTCATCCAATCATGGTAACTTAGTTTGAGTAGAAAAGCTATGTCTAATGACTTTCTTCAGGCATGATACATGAAATATTGGATGTATACGAGTGTAAGAAGGAAACTATAACTTGTAGGCCACACTACTAATTTTTTGCATGATATGATAAGGCCCATAATACTTAGGGGATAGCTTGTTATCATTTTTATATTAATTTAAGGACATCTACTTATATGGATTTAATTAAACAAATACCTAATAACCAATGTTAAAATGCCTCTCACTCTTGTATTGACCTACATATAGCTTCCTGTGATTCTGAGCCATGGCTAAATTTTTAAGAAAACTTGAAAAGACCTCCTATTGATGGTGAATATGTTCTTCAACTACACAAACCTTAGGGTGGACCTTCAAAATTGAGGTTATGGGTGGAGGGTTGTATCTATATAGTGTAAAAAAAGGAGACATTTGGAATAACTATGAACATAAGTATTATACCACCATTCAACAAGTGGCAACCAATGAACCCATTTATTCTATTTATAAGAAACAAACAAATAGAGACATCCTTTAAGACATTTGTTGAATGCCTCATTTTATCCATCTAATTGGGGACAATAGGATGAACTATGAGCTAATTGGGTACCCATAAATACAAATAACTTAGTCCAAAGATTGATATTGAAAATAAGATCTCTATCACTAATAATTATCTTAGGGTTACCATGCAATTTATAAACTATATTTAGAAAAAAAAATATACTATACTAACAACAAATGGTTATGATAAAGAATACAAATGAGCATACTTACTAAGATGATCTACCATAACCATGATAACATTTTGACCATCAGATCTTGGTAACCCTATAATGAAATCCATAGAAACCTATTCCCAACATTGGCTAGGGGTGGATAAAAGCTACAAAAGACCTAGGGTTTTTATGCTTTCTCCTTTATTTTATTGAAAAATCATACATTCAGCCACATATTTTAGACATCCCCTTGAGTCCTTCCCAAAAAAAATCCTACTTGATTATATGATAGGTTCGAAAAAATCTTGAATGACCACCAATTGGATTTGTATGAAGTTCCTAAGGGAGTTTTTGTTTAAGAAGAAAATTATTATATAGGTATAATCTATATTTATACCATAATGCATTACCCTTCCATGTGAATTTTTCAAATCCACCCAAACCTTGCTGAAGATTTCGAATCAAATCATAGGTAGCACAATCATTGTCCCATTTTGATCATGCTTCCTCCAGCCAACTTGCGTTTAGAATGATCATATCACTTAGAAATGCCTCAATTGATTCATCCTTCCATGATAGTGCATCTTCCACTACATTATCCTTGCCTTTCTTATAAACTATTTCAAAATCATAGCCTAACAACTTAGTTACCCATTTTTTTTGTTATTCAGATGAAAAACATTGTTCTAAAAAATATTTGAGACTATCATGATTAATATTTACCTTAAAGTGATGACCCATCAAATAAGGCCTCCATTATTTGACTACATGTAAAATGGCCATCATTTCCTTTTCATAAATTGGATTGTGCTGATTTTTACCCTTTAGTTGATGACTTTCAAATGTAATTGGTCTACCTTATTGCATGAGTACAACACCCATACCATACCTAGATGCAACACATTCAACCACAAAAGTCTTGGAAACATTAAGAGTGGCCAATACTAGAGTGGTACACAACCAGTTTCAATTGTCTAAATGCCTTGGTAGCTATATCAATCCACTAAAAGGAGTCTTTATTCAACAAAGAGGTGAGAGGGGCTGTAATGCTATAATAATATTTGACACACCTTTAATAGTAACCAGTTAACCCTAGAAATCCTCTTAGTTTCTTGAGTGTCTTAGGAATCGACCAATCCACCATTTCTTGAATTTTTTTAGGATCAACTTTCACTGCTACATGTGAAACCAAATGACCCAAATACTCAACCTCACAAGCTTCAAAAGTAGATTTAGAAGGTTTGTCATACAACTAATGTTATTATATAATTGATAGTACCTATTTCACATGATACAAGTGGTCTTCCTAATTTTTACTATAAATAAGGATATCATCAAAAAATACCAGAATAAATTTCCTCAAAAATGGCCTAAAAATAGTATTCATCAAACTCTAAAAGTTGGATGGAGTATTTATTAACTTAAAAGGCATAACCAAAAGTTCATAATGGCCCTCATGAGTCTTGAAAGTAGTTTTAGGTATATCTTCATCACGATTCAAGATTTGATGATACCTAAAATGCAGATCTAACATGGTAAAATAAAAAGCACCATTTAATTCATCTAGCCATTCATCAATGATAAGAATATGAGACTTATCTTTGATAGTGTACTTATTGAGTTATATGTATTTAGGGTACATCTTCCAAGTGTCATCTTTATTTATCACCATGACAAGTAGTGAAGAATATTTTATTTGGCTATGGTGAATGATTCCTACATCCAACATCTCTTATACCATCTTTTCAATTTCACTTTTTTGGGCATAGGGATACCTATATGGCTTGATGTTGGGTGGTGTACTACAAAAAAAAAGTTTGATAACATGATCATGTGTGTGGCTAGGTGAAAGTACGTTTAGTATGTCACCAAAAACAACCAAATGGGCAGTAATCACTTTTTATAGATCATGAGTTGTAGATGTCTGAGTTGATTGAACTTCCATGGAAAAAAAGCAAGCTATAAATCCTTCATCACACTCTTGAATAATATTTGACATTTTATGGGTGATAATAAGTTACGTAAATTTATCCCTTAATCCCCTTAGTTCAATTGTCCTTCCCTCAGAATGAAAATGCATGAATAATTATTAGAAATTCATCTCAATAGTACCCAAAGTGGTGAGCCTTTGTACTCATAGAATAATGTCACCCCCCATGGAAATAGAAAACATAAGAGAATCCAACAAGTAGTCTCCCATGGCTATTATAATACTATAGAATTTTCCTAATCAATTGATAGTACCACCATCTATAATTATGACCTAGAATTTTGGAGTAGGATAAATGAAATAATTTAAGTGAGTAGTTAATTGACTAGTGATAAAGTTGTCTGTGCTTCTAGAATTAATCAATATAGTGACCTTATATTTCTTTAGGAAACCCACCATGTTAAGAGTTTGGGGAGTATTAATACCTAAAAGGGCATGATAAAAAATAATAAGATGAGAGTCTTCAAATTACTCCTCATCACCTTCTTCATCCTCACTAATTACCTCCTCATCATTGTCATCCTCATTGCCACCTTCAATGTAAAACAACTTATTTTCAGCATAATGATGGTATTTGTACCATTTGCTATCACAACCATAACATAACCCTTTGGCTCACTTCTCAATTTTTTGATTTGTCAATCTAGTAGGTTGAGGATATGATGGTGTTTGAAAGGTGCAATCATGACTAATAGTGAAGGTTTTTTGTTTGATCATCTCTTTTTCCTTTGTCGTGCATGATCATGGGATAGTTTTTAATATATATGTTGGGTTAAACATCCAAACCTCCAATTATATGTTATCTTTTAGACCACCTAGAAATAGGTCAGTTAAATATTCCTCAGTAATGTCTTCCACCCATAAGGATAGATTCTAAAATTATTGAATATAATCCTTCATAGTTTATGTTTTCCATAGTTTGGATAACTTACTAAAGTATTTATTAGAGACATTATTATTATAATGAGCCAAAAACTCATTAGTGAAAATAGAACATGTAATAGGAGCACCATTTTTTTAATTTTAAGCACACAATTAATGATACCAAATGAATTGCCTAGGTTCTAGATATAAAGATGACATTATCACCTTTTAATAACTAGGAGTCTGATGTAGATAAAATAAATTATTGATTTGGGTAATCCAAGTGAGAGGATCCTTACCATCAAACTTATGCATGTCCACTTTTGGCAACATTCCTTTCACACAAAAATGGAAGTTGTTAGTGTTGAGATGAGTACATGAATGATGAAGTGGAGGGTTACATGACTGTAACTGAGATGAAAGGGTAACCAATTAAGTAGTGATCTAATTTAATTGAGTGTAAACCCCATTAATCTAAATGTGAATCCCTAAAACATCAATATGATCTATAAAAAAGTCATTATGCCATATTAATCCCTTTATGTCAACCTAAAGTTAAGAAATCAATAAATCTGAAGTTCTAGATTCCATGTCACTGGTAGGAGTCTTAGGAGTTTCTTACACCTCTTGTCTTCCTCATGTGGAAGGACCAACCATATACAAACCCTAGGAAGTTTTTTGCCTTAAAAAAATTATACCAAGAGATAGTACCATTTGATTTCCTCAATAAGATGAATCCAATGACTACCTTTGTGCACTAAGGTAAAAATTTTAACACTAAAAAAGTGTACCATTAGAATATACCGTTGTGATCATCTCATTAAGATAATTCCAATGACTATAATTGTACAAAGCAAAATTGTTTTTCTAGACTTTTTTTTTGTTATTTTTTTCAAAAAAGTGTTTCAAATAATACTGTAATGATAGAAAAAATTAATTCTTCTTGGATTGCAAGTTATGTTTCTTCACTCCTCTCAAAAGTTATGCCTCACCAAATAAAAAAAAATAGTCATAGGAAAATTTTTTGATACCACTTTTAATTAAATTACTTAGATGTTTGAATAGAATGATTATATATCATATAAATAAGCAAATATGAGAGATTACATAACAATAATTGATAATAGAGCAGAATAATAGATAATATAGGAAATCCACTTTGAGAGGGAAAACTCCACAATAATTCACTAAGATCAGAATACTTAACATGATGATAAAAGACTAAGCACTACCTCTTATATATAGTCTACTTAACTATGGTTATTCTATAGGCTAACCTAACTAAGAACATATAAAAATGTAACAAGAGTATAAAAAAGGTATGTAAACCACAAGTCAGCCACACATATCTCTAGACATGCCAAAAGTTAAGGGTGTAGCAGGTATATATTAGTTATTATAATTTTTAATTTTAAAAATATACTTATTTTAATAATTTTAGTACATGCATACTTTGGACAAATATAACTTATGTTTATGTATTATGTATGTAGGGTTGTCTTATGACAGTTGATAGTCCAAGTCAGATGGTGATTGGTGAAAATTCTCATCTTCCTCCTATATTTAAGATGCCTATTCAAATAATTGAACTAGCCATTTAATTCATTGAGCATGGAAAATAGATTGAGTAGGATCATGAGCTTGCAGTAAGTGGACATGTCTAAATGATTTTTATTGTAGTTTTAAATTAATTTATTAACAATTATTTGAATGTATTTTATGTTAATATCATAATAATTATTGTATTTGAATAATCTCAACTTCAATATATCTATGATAATATGACCCAAATTTAGACCTTGAAAAAATTCAAAGCATTAGAGGGGTCTCCATCTACTAGTAGAGCATCCCAGGGAGAGTCTTCTTCAAGGAACACAAAGAGAGGGAGGCTATTTGATGAATATAATGTTGTACACATGAGATGTACTTTTTTGTATTTGTATATGGTGATTGATGCATTTTTGGCATTGTATATGCTTATATGGCATTCAGTCAACATTAGATACTATGTTGGTATATGTAATTTTTTATATGACTATCATATCCCAATCTATACATTATTGACCTTGGACATGTATGTGCCTATATTGTATACCTATCATGGCTCGATCTATCTAATTTATATTAAATTTTTATTTCATTATGTGTTATTATATAGTGTTGTTTTGATCTTCTAAATTATTATCTATATTGGATTCGGTATTTAATGTTATACATGCACAAATGAGGATTAAAAAATTAATCTTTTTAATGTTATAATTATTAGATCTTACATATTTTTTTAAATTTCATTGTGTGTAGTGGAAATGACTAATGTCACTCTTATCACTTAGGCTTAATGGCCTTATTCTCTTTGTACCTACTTCTTGTACACATTTGATGTAGATTTTTCTCAATAACTGACATGTGTTTAAGATCTTGATCAAAGGTATTTTTATAAAATATTTTATATTAACTTATCTCATACCTTAGGACTCTTTATATTAATCATACAACACAATTCCAACTTTTGAACCCCTCTCTCTTTTATTTTTTCTCATATTTCTCTCTTTAGCCTTTGTCTTAGCTTATAGCCCTATTTTAGGGAAAACTTCATGTTATATCACATAAATATACTCTTAAAGGAAAAATAATTATGTTTATAATAACCCTTTTCCATGTCATTACCTCACATAAAATCTTGGGTTAGGTTCCTTTGTAAAAGCTTGTACCTCTAGGCTTACTGGACACTTCAATTAGCCCTCAAAATGCATAAAGCTCCAAGGTTTGACCATTTTGTAGACACTTTGACCAAACCAAAACTATATTTGACCACGCTTTTGTCCAATCTCTATTTTTAATCAATTTTTGTCACTCTTTATCTAAGTTCATCTTTCTTCTTTAGGCTCTTGCTCACTAGGTCTCTTAGGCTAATTGCCTACATATAGGGTAGTACAATACAGAATAAAGAAGGTACAAGTATGAAATCACTTTATTCAATTAATAGACCATAAGACACACTATATTACAAATTTTTAGCAAATTTTAATGGTTGAATCTATTCTTATGGTCAAAACCCTAAAAGTCAGGGTTTGTAGCAACTGTATAGGCCAAGAATGAAAGCAATTGCATATAATGTCCAACCAAGACTTTCAAGATGATTTAATTCTTGAATTAGGGTTTTATAACATTCTTATAAATTTTCCTTTAATGATAGATTTCTCACAACCCTCAAGGCATTCATAAAAAAGAAATATCAATCATTCAACAATGTATTTTATATGTTAAAAATAGGGGTACACAAGGTATCTAAGGTTTTCAACATCAAATGAATATATAACAAATAATAAGTTTATAACCACCTTATATAACCATTCTAAATCCTTCTTTATCACTTTTCGAATGAAAGACAAGATTTGATACAAAGATTATAATATACATAATTATGAGTTTAGGACTATGGACTTTAAATGGGAAAGAACTATGATCAAAGTGAAACTTACAAACTGTTATCCATCTTTATGTTATAAAAATATTAAAATATAACTATTCATACATATTTCATCTCCACATTTTCCACAAAATTCAAGAGAAGTAAAGATTGAATACTCATACTCTTCACCATCTACCTTGAACGGAATGTAAGGTTACAAATCAAAACCTAATTGTTAACCCAAAATACGGTATATATAGGGTTTATTTATTCAATAGGTCAATAGGTCAAAGTTGTAAAAATTGTCAAAGTTGTCAAAATTGTCAGTTGTCAAAATTATCAAAATTATCAAATTTGTCAAAATTATCAAAATTGTCAAAGTTGTCAATAGATCAATAGGTAAATATATAAATTAATAATTAACTTTCTAGGTCTCTAGTTTAATTTTTCAAATCGATAAAAGTTTTCAAAGTTATTGAATGGAATGTGAGGTTACAAAACCAAAACTGACTGTTAACCTAAAACATGATATATATAGGGTTTCTTTGTTCTAGAGGTTAATATTTCAATAATTAAATAGGTAAATTATTAAATTACACCTAATAGGTCAAATTTATCAAAGTTTTAAAAAAATTCAAAGTTTTCAAAGTTGTTGAATTTGTCAAAATTGTCAAAGTTGTCAATGTTGTCAAAGTTGAAGTTGTGTTTGCAAAAATATAGTTTCAATGCTTCATGGGTAAAAAATGACAAAAAAAAGACATTAAATGGTGTGTATAATGTCTAGGAATAGTTTCTTGACCTCCCAGCAGGCCTGATCGATAAACCCTCCACCTATTTTGACCTCAGGAGCACCCTACCCAATACAAGAAAAATGAAATATTTAGCCTAAGTTAAAACATGCATAAAATGAAAAATATAAGTTATTTAAATTAAATATTAGATCCCTCATTTACTTCCTTAATTAATCTAATGTCACCATAGATAAATTATGTGTAATCTTTAAGATCAATCTATTAGACAAGTTGCAGTGATGTGTCTAAAAATGTAAGTTTTTATCAGTAAACATGCAACTTCTTGAGCTCCAACTAGAATTTATACATATGATACCTCTAACTATAAATATATAAATTATTTTCATGTATATATAGTAAAATTACATTTTATTATTCCACCATGACATTTAAATCAACCTAAAAGTGCATTTTCACTACCGTTCTAGAGAGTGGAAACACTGACAATAAATATTGTCAAAGTTGAACTTGTGGTTATAGAAATCTAGTTATGATGATTCATGGGTGAAAAATAACACTAAAAATATTTATAGTGGGTTTATAACCTCTATGAATATATTCTTAGCCTCTCATCGGGTGTAATCTACAAACCTACTACCCATTCGAACAAGAAGTACATGCTTCCCAATACAAGAAAACTGCAAATTTTTAGCCTAATTTTAGACACACATAAAATGAAAACCATAATTATTTTTTATGAACCATTAGATACCTAATTTACATACTTAATCCTTATAATATTACCTTAGATAACCTAGGTTGAATATTTAATATCAATCTATTAGATAAGTTACAGTGATGGGTCTAAAACTGCAAGTTTTTGTCAGTGAACAAGCAACTTCTCGATCTCCAACTGACATTTCTACCTATGGGAGCTCTAACTATGAATATATAACTTTTTTAACATACAAATAGGAAAATTACATGTTATTTTTCCACCATGATTTTGGAATCCACTCGAAAGTGCATTTCACTACCATTTTGGAGAGCAAAAACATTAATAACAAATTTTGTCAAATTTGAAGTTGTGGTTGCTTAACTCTAATTCTAATGCTTCATGGATGAAAAATGACTCTAAAAATATGTACAATGGGTTTATAACCTATATTAATAGGTTTTTATCCTCCTATTAGGCCTGATAGACAAACCCATCACCAATTCTGGCCTCAAGAACACTTTTTCGAATAGAAGAAAAATGTAATTTTTTAGCCTAAGTTCAAACATGCATAAAATGAAAAATGTAAGTCATTTATTAAAACCTTAAAGTCCCTAAAATTTACACTTAATCCCTATAATTTCACCTTTGATCACTCAAGTTGAAGAATTGATATCAATCCATTATATAAGTTGTAGTGACGGGTCCAAAAATGCAAGTTTTAATCAGTGAACAAGTAACTTCTTGAGCTCCAACTACAATTTATACCTTCAAGACCCACATATAAAAACATATCACTTTTCTCACACAAAAATATGTAAATTACATGTTATTATGACATCATGACATTTTAATCCACCTAAAAGTGTATTTTCACTATTGCTTTGAAGAGCGAAAGCACTGACAATAAATGTTGTCAAAGTTGAAGTTATGGTTTATAGCTCTATTTATAATGATTCATGGGTGAAAAATGAAACCAAAAATATGTATAAGGTGGTCAATAAGTGATAGGACTAGGTTCTTGGCCTCCTGTGAAGATCGATTAACAAACCCACCACCCATTTTGACCTCAAGAACACCCTTCCCAACATAAGAAAAATGCAATTTTTAGCTTAAGTTAAAACATGCATAAAAATAAAATTTTAAGTCATTTATGTGAACCCTAAGATTCCTAAAAAAACTCATTAATCCCTATAATATCACCCTATAGGACTCAAGTGGAAGCTTTGAGATCAATATATTAGACAAGTTATAGTGATGGGTCTAAAAATGCAAGTTTTTTAGTAAACAAACAACTTCTCAAGTTCCAACTAGAATTTCTACCTCTGAGACCTCTACCTACAAATATATCACTTTTTCCACATCTAAATAGGAAAATGACACGTTATTATTATAACACAATGTTTGAATCCACCTGAAAGTGCATTTTCACTCCTGTTCTAGAGAGTGGAAACATTGACAACAAATGTTGTCAAAGTTGAAGTTATGGTTGTAAAAATCTAGTTTTGATGCTTCATGGGTGAAAAATGACACCTCCAACATGTCTTGAGGGGAAGATAACCTCTAATACTAGGTTATTATCCTTCTATCAAGCTTGATTGATAAACCCACCACCCATTTTGGCCTCAAGAATACCCTTCTCAATACAATAAAAATATAATTTTTAGCCTAAGTTTAAACACACCTAAAATGAAAAATATGAGTCATTTTCATAAACCTTCAGATCCCTCACATACCTCATTAAGCCCTATAATTTCACCATAGAGAAAAAATGCATAAAATCTAAGCTTCTCTTAGCTTTAAGAATATTGAATTCTTTACTGATAGTGCCAACCATGTGAAGGTCGAAGCTTATTTGGCACCACTAACCTAAAAAAAAAATTAGTGAGTAATTAAAAATAAAATTTATATGTGTAATACCTAGAAAATATAAAAAAATTGATAAAATTGATTGCATATATGTTTAAAAAGTTAACATACCTATGTATTTCAATCCAATAAACCACTAGGATCTGCTCTAACCTTGATAGTATCAAGAATAGGTTCATGATCTGACTCTTAAAATTTCCATAGTTTCCTAATTAATGGCCTCTCATGTTATTTTTTAATTGAATATTCATTACAAGAATCAAATTTTAATAGTGAAATATCTTATTGTGCATTTCAAACTTTTCAAACAACCATTGATCTAAATTTTTTATAGGATATCATTGAAACCATGTTCTAGTGACTACCACTGACCTAGTGGGATAGTCAATATTTTCTCCATCTATAACTGGGGAAGTCAATTTCTTCTTTCTCTCTACACACCAATAAAATTAGTAATTAGTGCCTTTTTCATTATCCTCATCTACAATAACTATAAAAACATGCCTTATACATCACAAAAAAACTTTTTTAATGACAATATGAAGATATGTAAATAATGAGATTAAATTTTACATAATGAAAAACATTATACCTGGCTGCACTAAATTAGATACATGGTCAAATTCATTTGATGATGTCATATATATAAGATGAAATGTTATTAGAACCTGATATGTGTTGATAGAAATTAGAGGTTTGGAAATCCAATCATCCACCCAATCTTGGGACTCACACTCATTCCAAATAGATTCCACACATGCAGAATATAAATGTGCCAAGTGTCTCATATGAATAGTCCAAGAACTTGCATTTGATCTACAATATGAGTGGAGGTCACTTGAACCCATGAGAGTTAAACAATCCTCATAATTTGCCAAGTGTTCTTCCTCTATTAACTATAAATGTCTATGAATATAGAATTGGTTGAGCACCATAACACATTTTCTCATTAAATCATTCAACCATATTTTTTACATCTATCAACTGAACGCCCTCTTAAAATTTCAAATCCTCCCTTGTAATAGCTCTTTTTACACATGTTATAGGACCATCATGTTCCCCTTTTCCATGGCTATCCTTGGTAAAACTCTGAATGTACTCACACCTATGTTAACATGCATCCTAATCAACTAATAAAACGTTCATGAATTTTTGAATTGTGATGTGCAATTATCTCACTAAATGTAATGTTGATTTAAAGTAATGTTCATCTAACTAAATTATTCATATAGCTTTTGAAAATAACCTTACACATACTCTAGACAATGTGATCTATCATCATTGATATATAAATGGTACTCCCTTAATATTTTCAATTATTTATATTTACTATCAAGTGCATGCATGAATGTTATATGCATGAATATAGTAACTTGTGATGAATTTTAACACTACAATTAAAATTCCATTTTTTGTTTGACTGTGTAATTTTTAGCAAAATCAACTACTAAAATAATATAAACAAGTGAGAATGTATCCTTTCATATCTTGAAATTCTCATCCAACCATCTAGCCCTATGTGTGTGCCTTGCATAGTCATAAATAATCTTCTCCCTAAATTTGACCAAAAATTCTGAAACATGTATCTTTTTTAGAATAAGCTCCCACCTTTTAGATTTTTTGCCATATTTTACTTGATAAATCACTAATTTATATTTGTTTAAACCAACTAATTCCTATCCAATTTCACTTGTAATCTCCTCATGGATATATATTTTTTAAATTTGGCAATCCATCACAAATGCTATAATTTCCATTTAAAGATGATCTTTTGTAAAATAATTGTCCATCCAGTCTTTTGTAGAATATAGTTGGAATAAATTCCCTAGCTAATTTTAGTGGTATTTCAATAGCAAACTCCTAAAAAAAATTAGTATGCAAATTACAATTAATATAGTAAAAAATATCATAGTGAATTGAAAATTCAACATGTTGCCTACAATAACAAGTGGTGCATGTGTGATTTATTTTAACATAAAAATGTTTTTCCATCTCAAAATATATTTGAAAAATAGAAATTAAAGGATGTTTTTCCAAAAATTTAGACTACAATTATGTTTGACTCATATCTAATAAACATTTTGGATGTAGTTCATGGTTATGATAACCAATTGTTCTCTTCACAACATCTCTTGCATTGGGCAAAACTCTTGTATTGTCTTTCTAAAATTAAGCAAGTAACTATTTGAGAGTATCACCTATATCCTTGTCCTTTCATGAAAGTCTACCAGATAATGCCTAGAGCTCATTGGTATTAAGTTCATTAAGTCTTTCACATCTTAAAATTGCATTCATTAAGGTTTTTCTATTTATATCAAGTGTTCAGCTTATTTTTGAAATCAATCATTTTTTCCATGTTTTCACACTTAATGCACAAGTTTTCATTATACATCAAGCAACATTAAAATATTTATTACATGATCTCAAGCCTATAAAATGATCGACGTCATGTGGATTTTCAACAATTTCATCATTTTCATCATCCATGTTAGATATTATTAGTCCTAATTTATATATTATAGGTCTCATCTTAATTAATTTTATCAATGAAATAAATAATTGACATCTTTGACTATCATAATCCAAATTATGAAAGAAAACATCCCAAATTTGTTGAGCCATTCTTCTTGAATGGTGATTAGACATTTTTTTCTACATTGGTTTTAAAATATTTTCATCAACTTCAATTAAGTACTTGTCTTTTCTACACACAATTCATTGAGGTGTTGGTAATGGTGGAATTTGTTGAGAGGGTGTTTCAAAACTATTATTACTTTCATTATTTAGAGGTGGGATGACATCAAATTCTTCATTGTTAATTTATTCATTATATGTTTCCATGAAAAAAAATTATGGTTAATTTCATCATTATTTATTTCCATTAAAAAAAATTCATTAATGGGGGGTGAAGCATCATATATAGACTCATCATCAACAAAATAAAAAACATGGAACTTTGAATGTGAACTTCCAACATTAACTAATTCATTATTTTCAATTTCATTATTATTCATTTCATTATGGTCAATTTCAACATTCTTTAGTTGATTATAGTGAATTTCATCGTTGCTTGATTCATTATCATCAATTGGCTCATTATTTATGACATTTGGTTCATCAAGATTAGGTTTTGTACCTTGTTTACCATAATATTGTTGGATTAATAGCTTGTGTTTATCTTTGAAATATTCTAATTCCTCTAGTTTTTATTCTTTAAAAAATTCCTCTTGCTCTTTGAATGTGATCTAGAAACCATCAGAAGGGATAATTGACAACTTTTCAAAGGTGGCGTCAAGTACATAGGTATGTAGATCCTACAAAAGTACACATAGAGAATGTTTGTACAAATATAAGTCTTAATTTGGGATAAAAATAGTCATTGATAATTAATATTATCACTAAAATAATAATAACATGATCGTGTTATTAAATAATGTGATCATGTTATGTTTTTTACAAGGTCCCAACACATCCAACCCATCGAGAAGTTAACATAGATAATAACATGATCGCATTATTAAATAACATGATCACATTATTATCAATATAAGATATGGGTTTTGTAATTGGAAATGAGGACTGAGTGTTACCTATGTTATGGATAACGTGATCAGATTATTAAATAACATGATCACTTTATGCTTAATGTAAATAAGGGTTATGGATTGGGGGTTAACTAAAATTAGGGCATAAGGTTTATGGATTAGGGATTATAATTTATGTTTTAGGAATTAAGGATTATAATTAAGGTCCAAAGTGAAGGGACACGACTACTGGGACCTTTCCCCTAGAATGGCTTGGATTTATGGATACTCACATTGCTCCTTACATTAAAGCCCATTGTTTTAAATTGACATTGTGATGGAAGGCAAATGGCTCCCCACAAATTGAAATTATGTGTGCATTTAATAAAATAATAGGTAACATGATTTTATGACATACGTGGTACAAAAAAGTTTTTGGGCACATTCCCAAAGTATATTAAATTCCATATCACTTGTGGTTTAAATTTTTTAAATTGTTGGTCAATATGTTTCCCAAAGAGCATTAATTTTCATGTTACTACTTATTATGTCATTTTTTTCTTCTCTTAATACTTGAAGAAAGAGGCTCTGAGCACATTAAAGCCCTAGAAAATAATAATACGTCATTAATATTAAATGTGTTTTTGTGTTGCCATTATACCCTAGATGTCATCATACCAATTGAGTGAATTAGTCAAATGGGGCAATCAATCATGTGATTTAAGCCAAAATGATCCCTATGAACTTAATTTTTAGTCTATAAATGATGTTAATTTTTGATAAGATGATTGGTTCAAGGTTTAAAGAGTTTATATTTATGGTTTAGAGTTTAGGGATTAAGAAATTTAAGGATTAGGTTTTAGGGTATAGGTTTTGAGGTATATTTATATAATCATGTAGGAAATTAGGCTAAATTTGAGAGCCTTGAACCCATATCTATGATTACAAAATGTGAATTTGGGATCAATTATCCCCACATCATCGCAGATTGAGCTTATGAAGTCAATTATGGTAATGAGTGATGCAATTTTAACCAAGTTCATGACCATGAACCTAACTCTTACTATATGTGTGTGTGTGTGTATATATATATATATATATATATATATATATATATATATATATATATATATATATGTATATATATGTATGTATGTATGTATATATATGTATATATATATATGTGTGTATATATATATATATGTATATATATATATATATATGTATATAGATATATATATATATATAAGATGTTAATTAGGGATAAATTTATTTGTTTAGGGTTTAGGGTCTATAATTTAAATGGTTTATGGTTTAGGGCTTATGGCTTAGGGTTTTTAATGTAAATGGTATAGGTTCTAAGGTTAAATTAAAATTGTACAAGTTAACTTAGGGTTTAAGCTATGATATAGAGGGTCCAATCACTAATGTAATTGAAGAACATTTGATCTATTTGTGACACCTATTTATGACTTAATTACCTTCATATTTGTATAAATCTAATAAAAGTGGGGTCAATTATGCCATTTACATGTACATACATGTCATACAATATTTTAAGCCATAAATTTGGTTTAGGGGATCAGTTTTTCCTAGATCATGTAGGGAATTGTACAAATTGACTAATTAGATCAATTCATGATAGAAGATTGATCTTTTGATTTTTACCCAAATCATGTATTGCTTTTGAATACCTTCAAATTAGCCTCAAATTCCTCCTCAATAAAAATAATCAACTATCTCTCCTCCTCTTTGGTTAATTAGGTTGAAGGGGTTTGAAATAGCCCCAATTTACTGAATAGATGCCAACTAGATTGGTAATCTAAAGGATTTATCCATAGGTTTAAAAAGTGCATAAATTATGACATTTCATTATAAAATTAGTTGTATCATAATACATGTATGTTTATGGCATGTAGTGTACATTAGGGCATACGGAATTTAAAATTTAAATGTTTTAGGAATCATTAAGTATTAGGGTATAGGGTTTAGTTTTAAAAACCTATATAATAATGTCTAATCACTAGATATGCCATGTGTTAAAATTGGATTCTTACTAAAAAATTATGTTAATTAGGACTAAATTGAAGTTGGTAAATACCTAAAAAGTAAATGGTTTACAATTTAAGGTTTATGGTTTATGGCTTCTAGTTTTAATGTATATACATGGTTTAGAGTACACAAGGTCAATCTTAAAGACAATTGAGGATAATTTGAATCACTTTCACCCATTTAAAATTGTAGAATGTGTTTTTGGGTTGTCATTATACCATGGATGTCATGTCACACATGCAAATTCAGTGAATTAGTAAAATGGGTCAATCAGTCATGTGATTTAGGCCAAACTAAGACTTATGAACTTAATTCTTAGTAGTAAATGATGTAAATATGGAATATAATTATTTGTTCAAGGTTTAAAGAGTTTATATTTATAATAAATAGAGTTTAAAGATTAAAAAATTTAGGGATTGGAGCTTACGGTATAGGTTTTAGGGTATATAAGGTATAATCATGATGGTGATTGGGGAAAGTTTGAGATCCTTGAATGTAGATCTATGAGTAATGAATGTGAATTTGGGATCAATTATCCCCCACATCATCATATATTGAGCCTACAAAGTCAATTATGGTAATGACTAATGAAATTTTAACCAAGTTTATCCCTGTGAACCTATTTCGTACTATATATAAAATATGTTAGTTGGGGATAAATTGATTCTAGGGGCCTATTGGGCCTCAATGTAAGGAATTTTATCCATATGATATCAACTAAAGATCCAAGTGATCACCATATTAAAAAATAAGTATTTTTTCAATTTGATATGCAATTTAGCCCAAAGGAGCCATGTATAAGGAATTACATTCATATATAATGGAAATTGGGGCTTACTTGGCCCTAATTACATATCATATTAAACCAATCAAGTATTTTGTTCTAGATGATACATAATTAAGGCCAATCAAGGCTTTTCCAAGGAATTTTGTCAACATAATTTTAATTAGGGCCCTCATTAGACATCTCTTTCAAATAATTGAGTTTTATCATGAATATGATACGAAACCATGACTAATTGAAACCACTATAATGAATTAAATATATATTAATAACAATAAAGATAGTGATTGTGTACTAAATTAAACTAAAAGAATATCTAGTTTAATATGATATATGAAATTTATTCGAAACAAGCCTTGTGTAAGAAATTGCATCCTTATACTATCAATAGGGGCCTTTGTTGGTCCCAAATACATAATTTATTAAATCAACAAAGTATTTAGTTAAATGGAATATGAAATTATTGCCAACCAAGGCTCATATAAGTAAATGATTACATCTAATGTCAATTATAACATTTTTGGCCCCAATTGTAAACTATATCCAGCTAGTCATGCATTTAGTTTTATCTTATATACATGATTAGGCCAACTAGACCCCATGAAAGTAATTTTGTCCATATAATACTTAATTTTGGTTCCGTTAGCCTCGATTGGACACCATATTAAACCAATTGAGTATTTATGTTTAATATGATATGCAATTGGGGCCACTAAATCCCCAAACAAGGAATTACATCCATCTAATGTCATTTGGGGATTTAATTAAGCCATGTTAAATTAATTGATTTTTTTTCAATACTATAGACAATTGAGGACAACTAAGTCTTATATAATTAATTGCTTCCACCTAGAATATCAATCAAGGCATTTTTCACCCCATGTAATGAATTGTGTCTACCTAATTTGTCTATTGTGAAGTTTTCCCCCTAATTGCACATCATATTTAACCAATCAAGTATTTTCTTCAGTATAATCTTTGAAATTAAGAGTAATTGGTCTCTGTGTAAGGAATTACTTCAATATAATGTCAATTAAGGATTTGATAGCATAATTAATATTAGACAAAAATCTTAAGACTATTAGCCCTAATGGATCCTATTCAGGTTTTAGGATGTTTATAATATATAACATGATCATGTTATTAGCATGATCACATTATTATATAACATGATCACGTTATTAATGCATTTGTGGTATTTGAATTTGAATTCAATTCTAGTGCCTTTTGTCTTAGGAATGGCTTAGATTCCCAAGCCAAAGGCTTGGACTATCAATGTACAGTCAAGTATTGAAAGGTATGAAAATAAAAAAAAATTTCAACTTTGTTTGCCAAATACACTAAGAATTTCAATGTGAAAATTCAAAAACTTGATACCACCATGACAAACACGTTCTCCTTTTTCTAAATTCTTATATTTTTTGCACTAATTTAGGGTTTCAAACTATATTTATTTATAATTATGCCTTTTGTAGGCCATTACTTGCCACAAACATGCATGCGTATACATGTTCATGCAATTTATGTTTCATTGATCCAAGTGAAAAAAAATTATATATTAACATAGTATGCTTAATTCTACACAAATTAAAAAGAAATTAAATTTCATTTATTTTGAGGTAGTTAGGCATAACTCGAAGATGACTATCCATTTCTTTGTCAATTTTTAGAATCTATTTAATTGAATTATTTTTAAAAAAAGTATTCATTGAAAAATTACAAAAAAATTTAGGTGACATGCTATGAACGTTTATATAATTTTTTCCCAAAGGGGTTCAAATAATATTTAATGCTACTAAAAAAATGGTGTATGTCATTGTCGTCTATCTACTATGTTTTTTTTTAAAAATCAAAGTTTCTCTTCAGATTTTAGATGTTTGACCTAGTTATACTTAACTTTTTTTTAAAAAAAATAGTCTTTTAGAAACTAGGCTCGAAATTATACATTTCATGTTTTTACACCATCTTCAAATTTGAAGTTTAGATATCTCAAATTATCTATATAAGTTAAATTTTTTGAAATTTCAAAAAAAATCATGTCCATGGGTAGGCCACTTTTTATTCCCTAACTTTATGTACTTCACATTTTATTATATACATTAGATTAAAAAATATATAATGGTTCCTATTATTAATAAGGGTGGTTAGGTTATTTGAAAATAGCCTAGTACAAATTATTGTAAATAAATTATTATAAATAAAATAGAATGTCCATTTCTATAGATGAGCTTTATTGTGTTATATTTTAAAATTGTTTTATTTGTCATTTTTTATTGATTATATTATTTTTTCCATTACGTAAAAAAATTGTAATAATTTTTAATAATTAAGGGTGGATATATTATTTTCAATTAAGTTTTCAATAAAATAAGTAGCTACAAGGTTCATATTATGTTTCATTAATTATAATGGCTTTCTAGAACAAGTAGGTACTAGATTCCTAAATATGTTTGATGGGAAGTCGATGGCTACCAGGTTATAGATATTTTTTGTTAATTATGTTGGTTATTTAGAACTTAATGGTTTCTAGTTTGATCAACTTAAATGAAATAAAATAGTATTATTAAGGGTTGTTAGATTTTGAAGCTCATTATAATTTATATACTTGATGTTAGTAATATGATGTATTTTTCCACATTATTTTTATAGAATTATATTGGTGATTGATTGCATATTATTCTTACTAATTTTTAGTGTTAGGATTGTGGAGCTAAAAGCTTCACTGATGCAGACATAGAGGAGGTTGCAGGAGAGTTACTGAGTGTCAGAGACACCTGCGTCGGTCAGGCCAACCGACGTCAGCAGGATAGGGCAGGAAGGCAACCGACGTTGGTCATAGATCAGCCGGCGTCGGCGACACCCAGGCGGACAGGGACCGGCATCGGTCACCTGTGTGGTTCGGACTGCATTTATTATGGGCAGTTAGCTAACGAACCAAGTGTTTGCATGATCAGGGCTAATTATAGACTGAGAGCTACGAATCTAATTATTGTAATTAGATGTCTAATTATTGTTTGGATGAGATCTATATAATAGACTCATGGTTGTATTGGAAAAGTGTGCTAGGGAGTAAGAGAGCATAATTATAAGCTCCTTCTGTGTGTGAGGTAGAGCAATGGTGCGTTCCTCCTAGTGCCTCAGTACCAGGTGCGTTGGTACTGGATTGGAGAGCCAGCTGGGTTCTTCAGGAGTGTAGGATCTTGGTCACAGTTGCATGGCCTATATAGGAGATCTACATGGTAAGTAAGATCATTGATCTGTAGGTGTATGTGTGTGTAAGGTCGAGGTTCACAGGTGAGCAGAACCGTTGTTTGATTTGCAGGTGTGCAAGGTCATATAGACAGCAACACAATAGGGAGCAGTATCAGGCAGGATCTACTTGGAGTACAGGTGTGTACTCGGATAGAGCAAGAGAGGAAGGCAAGGGAGTTCCTTCCATAAGTATGGTCTGTTGAAGTGCAGGTTATTGCAGGTTCATGGGAGATCTACTTGAAGTACTTTGAGTACTTGTGGAGCACATGGAGTGCGTGGAGCACTTGTGTTGTGCGTGGAGCACGGGAGGTGAACACCAACTCTGTATTTGAGTCGGGTGTTGGGACCTGTGAGAGGGAGAGCTTTGGGGAGAAGAATTACTGTTCACTTGAGGTGTAGCGAGCCTCTGAAGAGGTGGTGGAGAAGAAGTGGCATCTTCTTTATTGTATTCTTTTCTGTATAAAGTGTTAATACAAGTTGTGTATTATCTCTCATATGCTGTGTTATTCTAAATTCTAGTTACTTGTTGATTCTGGTTATTTCCGCATATTAAGTTGCTTGAAGTTTGGTAATCAATTATATGCTTCTGGTGTTTTGCACCCTGACAAGTGGTATCAGAGCTAAGGTTGCAGGAAGTAGGTTGTGTTTCGGTTACAGGGCACTCTCAGGGGTTTCTGATTGAGTGGGAGTAGAGCAATAGCAGATCAAAGTAAGCTAAGAATGGAGGAGTTGAAAAGCACAGATGGTTACTCACGGTCCGATGGAAAGAAAGAGCAGGTAAAAGGATATTGTTGGTTGGTAGCAGATCAGCATGAAGAAACTAAAGATACAGATGTTGCAGGTGTTGCACAGGATGTGTTTGTAGGTTTCTTGGATAAAGTTGAATCTTGGATAAAAGATTCGGTTGCCTCTTTCCATGCAGCCCCAGGTAGAGGAGCTGGTAAGCCTTGCCAAACAATTGGCAAAGGGAAAGTGAAGCTGAAATTGCAGGTGGCCAACACATAGGTGTTGATGAAGGTCATGCAGGTCCCAGGTTTGGAGATATGGCTAATTTATTCAAAAAGATTGGGTGATGAGAGATTCACAAGAACTCTCACAGTGGTAGCACTTGAATTAGCTGATGGTAAGAAGACAGGTACTCTTTATCTACTTGTCTATATTACTGATTCTTCTTCTATTATGGAGATGTGGCTTCGTAGGCTTGGTCACATGAGTAGGAAGGAGATGCATGTTCTTAAGCAGAAGACAGATATATTTGACAGGCTTAAGAACTGGAAAGCCTTGGTGTTCTTGGAGGAGATGGTAGACAGAACCCAGTGGATGAGGCTGGATACTTCTAAGCAGAGCAGTTTGGACATGGAGATTGATTCAAAGGAGCTTGCGGGTAAAAAGTCATCACTCACAAGCGAACATAGGTACCGGCGTCGGTCAGGAGGAATCGGCGTCGAACAGACAGTTGTCGATGTCGGTCATGTGCAGACCAAAGATGGCGATGTCGGGCAGGGTAAGACTGATGTCGGTCATGGGATCGACGTCGGCAGTATGTAAGATCGATGTCGGTCAGGAGGACCGACATCGGCAGCAGGGACACCAGCGCTGGTAGGTTGGTAGTCAGGGACAGACGCATGGGAACCGACGTCGGTTGGATGCAGACTGTGGAGTGACCGAGGTCAGTCACTGTAACAAATTTTGGGTGGACAGCATGCTATCAAGGAGTCTCAAACACCCATATGGAGGACTGAAGGTGTAAGTAGGCCCTCAAATTCGTGTTCCTCTTCTTCATACTTGTTGCTAATTGTAGAGCAAGAAGGATCCAGGAAATAGGTGTTAGCTCGGCATGGATGAGGATGTGATTCCTTGGAGGTGAACCAAATAGGTGTGTCTTGGTAGGGTTGCCAGTAGGAAGAAAGCACAGAGATGAATGGATTCCTTAGTAGAAGAATAGAGAGAATGGATACGTGAGACGGAAGACCAGGCATATGGTCTTGAGGAGTTGCAGGACAGTGGTATAGGTTTTGACAGGTGGAGGATAGAGCATGACTCTAGTCAGTGTCAGGGTAACTACTGTGGTTTGACTTACCAGGGGGATGATGATTGCAACATCATTCTGTTGCTGTATGTGGATAGTATGCTAGCTAGCAAGGGTGTACATACAGGGTTTTGCTGAGCTAAGGGTAAGATTAGTTCAGTGGCATGTCATGAGGAGTTTGGAGTAGCAGAATCCTTTGACATGGGAGGCATGGAGATCACAGGTTGATTTTGTCTCAAGTGGGAGCTGATGTGAATCAGGTGTTGGAGAGGTTCGGGATGCAGAACCAGAGCACACTAAGGGCTGGACAGGTATAGTGTCTGAAATCACATGAGGTCTGGTATAGACCTGAGTATTCCCATGCAGTGGGAGCTGTCAGAGTTAGGAGCCAATTCAGGGAAGTGGGTTCTCAAGTTTTTTGAGAGGGACCGGCAGCAGGTGTTGCTATACAGGGTCAGGACTTCACTACAGGTGTTATAGGTTCGGATGTGGCAGGGTACTCGGATGATAGGTGGTACACCATGGGATGTGTGGTGGGTTGTCTTCAGGTGGGAGCTTGAAGAGGGATACAAACTAGGAAATAGATTAGACGGAGTATAGGTATAGGTACAGTGTAGCTATTTATCTCCAAGTGGGAGATTGTTAGGATCGTGGAGCTAAAATCTTCACTAATGCAGACACAGAGGAGGTTGCAGGAGAGTTGCTGAGTGCCAGAGACACCGGTGTCGGTCAGACCAACTGACGTCGGTAGGATAGGGCAGGAAGGCAATCGACGTTGGTCATAGATCGACCGGCATCGGTGACACCCAGGCGGACAGGGACCGGCGTCGGTCACCTGTGTGGTTCGGACTACATTTATTACGGGCAGTTAGCTAACGAACCAAGTGTTTGCATGATAAAGGCTAATTATAGACTGAGAGCTGTGGATCTAATTATTGTAATTAGATGTCTAATTATTGTTTGGATGAGATCTATATAATAGACTCATGGTTGTATTGGAAAAGTGTGCTAGGGAGTAAGAGAGCATAATTATAAGCTCCTTCTGTGTGTGAGGTAGAGCAATGGTGCGTTCCTCCTAGTGCCTCAGTACTAGGTGTGTTGGTACTGGATTGGAGAGCTAGCTGGGTTCTTCAGGAGTGTAGGATCTTGGTCACAGTTGCATGGCATATATAGGAGATCTACATGGTAAGTAAGATCGTTGATCTATAGGTGTATGTGTGTTCAAGGTCGAGGTTCACAGGTGAGCAGAACCGTTGTTTGATTTGCAGGTGTGCAAGGTCATATAGACAGTAACACAATAGGGAGCAGTATCAGGCAGGATCTACTTGGAGTACAGGTGTGTACTCAGATAGAGCAAGAGAGGAAGGCAAGGGAGTTCCTTCCATAAGTATGGTCTATTGAAGTGCAGGTTATTACAGGTTCATGGGAGATCTACTTGAAGTACCTTGAGTACTTGTGGAGCACGTGGAGTGCTTGTGGAGTGCGTGGAGCACTTGTGTTGTGCGTGGAGCACGGGAGGTGAACACCAACTCTGTATTTGAGTTGGGTGTTGGGACCTGTGACAGGGAGAGCTTTGGGGAGAAGAATTACTGTTCACTTGAGGTGTAGCGAGCCTCTGAAGAGGTGGTGGAGAAGAAGTGGCATCTTCTTTATTGTATTCTTTTCTGTATAAAGTGTTAATACAAGTTGTGTATTGTCTCTCATATGCTGTGTTATTCTGAATTCTAGTTACTTGTTGATTCTGGTTATTTCCGCATATTAAGTTGCTTGAAGTTTGGTAATCAATTGTATGCTTCCGGTGTTTCACACCCTGACATTTAGATATAATGGTTAATTAAAATTTAGTGGTTCTTAGGATCACAACATTATTATTTTAATTCAATAGTTCCTACTAATAAAATATATATTAATTTATTATTAATTAGAGATATTGTATATATCTAAATTTGCTCACCTCATCACATGTCACTGATATTATTATTAGTCAACACTAAGCTCATCTAACATAATGCAATTTATATTAATAATCAAGATTTCCATTTATCTAAAACCCCCCTTCGTTATTCTTCATAATACTAACCTTGCCTCATTCTAAAAATTAATTAATTCTTTTGATCATGTATTATTTGTCAACTAACCCCAACTTATCCATTATATGGGAATTTAAAATTCTTTCCCACCTACCCTACCCTATGATTAGCCTCTCTTACTTCCATATATTCTCTATAACCCCCTAATCACACGACTAATTATTTTCTAGTTGTCATTAGGCTTCTGAAAAGACTCTAGAGGCTTCTACCTTTAGAATATTCCCTCCTCTAGAATCATCAAATGAATTTTTAATTTCTTGAATAATTCTCCACCATTGATCTTTCTACACCCATATTTGAATTTTGTCCATTGATCTTCCATCTTCCCTCTTTATAAATAATCAACCCATCCTCCATGTAAAGGGCAATGAAAAAGCTCCTTGACAAATCAGTCCATAATCTCTTCATCATATTAATCCATTGTCAAATCTAAGTATATGTTGTCAATAATCCGAGTCAATGCTAACAATATTTTATATATAATCTTTAGTCTTTTTTGAATATTGATTAGGAACACTTTGATTTAGATTAAAATGTTCATTTTCTTGCATTTTGATCTAATAGTTTTCAATTTTAAAGTAGAGTGATAATTTTGAGTAAATTTTGATATAATTTTCATATTTAAATTCTATTGCATCCATCTCATATTTAGTGACCATAGTGGGATCCCTCCCTTTGAGATAATCTAGTGTGTCAGAAGTGTGTGGATTAAGCTTGCAAGCCAAATTGAAGGTGAATTTGGGCTCAAATTTTCCATTTTAAAAGTGATTAATGATTTTGATCTGAAAAAGGTAGTTTTTCACTAGAAAGTTTGACTTCTATAGTCATGATTTTGCATTGACCATGATAGTTAACCATTAAAAGTTAATTTGTCTAGCCATTTTATTGACCGTTAGTCAAAATTTCTTATATGCAGTTGTGATTATAATCTTAAATTTGCAGTTTTGTATATGTAGTTATGAATTTGATTTCTACTTACAATTTTGAACATTTTAATTACAATTATGATTCTATTTATGATTTTGAACTAAATTATAAGTGAAATTCAATCTAGTTTTTGAATATCCTAAATTTGGCCTTTTTGACCTTTTGTGTTTTGTCTAACTTATTTCCTTGTAGGAAATTAAAAAATAACTTTCTCAAATCTAAATCATCAATTTTTGTCTTTAATTCAATATCACCTATACATAGTTATGATTTTGATTAGCAGTCATCATTTTGATAGTTCAATAATGATTTTGACTAGCACTAGATTTATAAAGATTCTAATCTATAGGTTTTTCTATCTTCTCTCTATACATATCTCTTACTATTTTTATAAATAGTTGCCTTTCTATCTAACCTCTATTTTGTAAGATTGGGCTGAAAAATGATGATTTGTAAAACCATAACCTACTAGTTAAATTTTTTGAAACAATCTCTATTTAATTTTTTTTAGTCATATAAACTCCTATAAATACCTTAATATGATAAAATAATAATGAAATATCTCATAAAGTCCATTTAGTCTTTGTAAAATTTGTAAATATCTCAATATTTGCATAATTTTCAAAATCACTTCTAGGTAGTCACAATTTTGTTTTCAAGTCATGATTTTGCCTTTAACACTCATAGTTTTGACCTAACCACTAGCAGTCTACCTAACCATTTTACAAAATCACTTATCCCATCTACAATTTTGAATATTCATCTATGATTTTACATAACAACTGATTATGGATCTATGGTTTTGATTAGGCCAGTTAGGATTTTGCTCATTGTTTTCCTTTAAAAATTATCTTTGTTGAGTGCTTCTTTTTAGATCATTTTTGGTGAATTTTGAGTCATTTTTAGGGTTTTGCAAGTCCCAAATTGATTTTGGCATTGTGGGAGGGGGGGGTGGAGGGGGGCGGCGTTGCAGGGGCGCTACTTTTAGATCCTATAAGGGGAACTATCCCTTAACCCCATAAGGGGAACTTACCTTTAACCCAATTAGGAGCTATTTCCGGCAAACCCCTGCATCCTTACCCCTCATCTAATAAAAATTATAGTGCAAAACACAATTTTTTCATTAGTTTTTTATTGAGGCATATCAAACTAACATTTTCCTTTGATTTTTATATGGGTGAATCTAGTGTTAATTTTTTCTTCCTAACCACTTCTTTTGTAGGTCATATTTTGACACATTTTTATTTTTATCTAATGTCTTATAGGTTAGCCCTCAAGATTGCCAAATTTAAACTTATTAATCACTTGTTTTCCAAGACACTTGTCAAAGTTTCTGGCACTTTTTCAAAAGAACCATTTGTGCATATATTTTGTATATATCACATATAAATTAATCTATTAATAAACTTTTTTATCTATTTATCTATACTTGAGGTCTACAATGGTATATGTTCTCTTCCCTACATCCTAGTGATTAGTCTTAGAGGATCAAAAACCATTAGAAAAACCTCCCATTTTTACTTTTTAGGAGGCACCATGGTTGACACCCGCACACCTTACATAGTCTTAGGGGATTATGATCATGGATTTCACCACCACACTTCATATTCTAATAGAGTATGAAAATTAGTGACAATTATCTTTTGGCCAAGAAGTTGACCCCATATAGCTATGTCATTAATGTGAGGAGTTAATTATATGACCCAAAAAAATAAAACACCCTATACAGAGTTCAACCCGATATGCCTAACATATATCAGGATGCCCATAGTAAGTTTGCTTAGCTCAGAATAGGTCCATCAACTATAAAAAAATTATTCTTACAAGAGTTAATATCAGATCCTAAGTGACTGTTTAGTTCAAACAAGATTGAGAGGGTATTACGATATTTTGTAATGGGTCCACATCCTAAAACCTTACTTGTAAATCTATCAGATAGTGTAGTTGTCATGTTACACTCCCAATCATTTTACTAATCTTAGGTTTGTGATTTGATTGATTTGGATATTGTTGTATTATAGTAGTATTATTTGTGATCTAAGTCAACCTTTTACCCAAGCTTATGCACATCTATCTAATCCTCCTTCATTTATAATCATATTTTATATCCATATCTCATCATCATATCATCATATACATCTTCTTATGCATATTTGATTTTTACATTCATGTACATATTTTAAAGATTATCTCATCTTTCATCTTGTGTTATTTCTTATCATCCCTCTTTGTCTCATCTCACCCATATAACATGATTCATACCCCCATGACTTGCATAACTTTATCTAGTTTTAGGATCCCACTATCACATCTTATCATAGTCTAACCTCATATTATTCACTTAACCTTAACATTAATCATCCCTAGTGTCATCTCCAAGACTAAATACACCTTATTCATAACTAATATAAGTCACTTCCTAGTCCTTTTTATCATCATACACTCACATCACCTTCACTTACTCATCCTTAGAGTATCAATCAAAATTGTATTACCCATCACAAAATAAACCTTGCCTTAATTGACACCCTATCACTTATCTTGACCTTATCTAGATTAATCACCTTATCCACCATATTATCAACCTAGCCCAATCATAGTATAAAACATATTTACCTTATCATCCCTTATCAATAGTATTCATCCCATCAAGCATGTATTCATACATTGGTCTTTATATACGTTGGTAAATAACTCTTTCTATATTGGGGTCCTTATTATCATTTTTTTTTTTTAATCAAATTTGAATAAACTCTTATCATCTTATTATCTTAATATTATATTTTCATCATATAATCCTCCTTGAGTCAATCATCTTAGTCTTGAGATAGTCTTAATCCAATAAATCCCTAGTTGAAATCAGTCTTCTAAGCTAGTCTATCCCCTATCAAATTTTAGAACTTGTTGTAGTTTGCCCAACCAAATCCAATAAAAATCATCAAAATCTAGATCACATCCTAGTTTAATCTACTTGATCTTATCTTACCTCATAAAACATCACATCATGTCAAAATATCCAGTAAAACTAAGATCAAACTAAAACAAGCCTTTGTCTAAATTTATTCCTCACATTCCATCTCCATCCCTCGATCTTTCCATTCAATCACTTACACCTACTAATTAGGGCTAGTGAACCACATCATTCATGCTTTATTGCATCTTAATACATGGCATCTAACTTTTTTGGTCAATACCTTGACTGAGAATTTCCTTATAGATAATAAGGATGTACTCCTTTCCTTCCTCCTTGACATGATAAATACACATCCTACAAACTTTGACCATGACCAATAAATGTTTCCTCCAATCCACATCAATTCTAATCCATCAATTTCTAATACCACCCAATCCCATTCAACCCATCCATCAACCAGTCATAGCTAATCATTTACCCCTTATTTTGTTAGAAAAGGGAATCTAATCATGGACACCTCATCTACTACTAGTCTATCTACCCAATCACATCAATAACCATATCATCTAAATACCAATGCTTCCACATCTAAGTCAAGAAGTGAATAATGGACATATACTCTTCTTATATCCTTAGAATCCCTCTAACATAAACTTATTATTACTAACATGATGGTCTATCCACCCATAAAACATCTTGATCTTACTAATCCTAATCCATCTTATTATAATACCAACCACTACTATATATATCACCAAAACTAGGGGTATACCATTGATTGATGTTACAATTTTCAAAACTATGTCCAAGAGCTCATCAAACCTAGTCACATAGAAATTAAGAATGAATCAGATGGGTCTACATCTAAGGGAAAAAAATAAGAGGAATGCTAAGATTCCATTCCTAATCAAGATCAAGCCCTTCACTTTATAATATAATTGTAAGATATCACATCTATATTCCATGGTCCCCACATCTTCAAAAAATCCTCCATTAAAGATGAGTCTGAGCCTATCTTTTGAAAATCCATTGATCCTCCATCATCTTCCTCTCATCCATCATATTAAACACCCCACATTGAGAGTTTAATTAAAGATAAGAAATCCTATACTATAAATATTACATCTTAAACATCAAATTCAACATTGGATTCAACACAAATATTATCTGCATTAAGATCATGTTCAATACCAAAATTCAAATAAGATCTTTTTTTAAAATCCTCATCCTTAACTTATGTTTTAGATCATAAACATGCTTACCTTTTCAAGGATACCTTAGATAAATATGTAAACCAATTATAAGTCATATATTTTGATCCTAACCAATATGATGAATTCATAATAAAGTTCTTACAAGATTTAACAATAAATTTTTATCAAATTAAATATGATCTTACATTAGATATGTATATTATAACTAGTCTTAGTGATCCTTTTGAGAATCTTAAAGAATATTTATCTGATGATTAAAATGGGTGTCCTAGGAACCCCTAAGAGAACCATGTTTCCCCACCACCACTCATTGATCTCATCATACCATCTTTCCCACATTCATCCATCATAGATACTTTTCATGTAAATGCTCATTTAATCACCTCTCTATATAGGGATGAATAGGAACATGCATCGTTGGACTCTTTCCCAAGTAACATAACATGTGCCAAAAATATAAAAGTCTAATACCATATTCAAAAAGTCATACATGATAAAATCACCTTTGATCTAATAAGTCACAATCAAGAAAATTTGAATCATCAACCTAATAAAAACATGTTTTTCCTTAGTGAAACCCTCTTTAAGGCACTAAGGAACCATCAAAGTCAAAATAATCATTATCAATCAAGTCAAAAATCAATCTCTTTTGATGAAATCCAATGTCAAGCATAAGGAGATAGTCAAAATATAATTGAGTCTAATTTTTTTTAAATGTTAAAAGTAGTATTGGTATGGCCAATAATCCTTTAAATAATTAGATCAAAGATAAAATACAAATTCAGAGTATCTTGGATATCTTAAGTATTTTATCATATGTGGAATGTACAACATGTCTAATCATGTGTGTGACTTCTATTCCCACCTCCAAATTACCCATCACACCTCCTTATCATGATACTATAATATATTCAAGTCTTGCACATCACTATTAAATCCAAACCCTAATCACTTCTAGCTCACACCTCATAAACCCAAGCAACATTATCTCTTATAGAGGTGATGAAGACACATGGTCTAGATGTTTGGATGGGTCTCAGTCAAAAATAAATTAAAGACATAAGGAAATAAACACATATAGTATTGACAACATGATCTTTTTATCACATATCTCTAGAAAAGGTCTTATCTAAAAATCATGTAAATGTTTGTATCTTGCATCTCACCCATATCCAATAAATTGAGATACCAAAAGTATAAAAAATCATTCTTCTAATGGTGAAAACTAGTCTTCTGGTGCATTGGGCAAGTACCATGATGAAAACTAGTTTCTAGTGTCATGTTAAAATAGTCTATTGTCTACATTATACCATAACACTTGGTAAGAAAATTCATCCCTGGTCAATCTGACCCATGACATCCTTGTCTATATTATCCCTCTATCCATGAATCCTACCCATCATCTTCCATCACATATTGTATCCTAATATGTCCATATTTTATTCTAATCTTAACCTTAATAAGGGATTGGAAGATGTCTTTGTAAATGTTCTAAAATCATCATGGCATATCCTCTACTTGACACTTAGGTAACTAGACATTTGGTTGCCTCACAATGTGTTTTTTAGTAATCCCTAGTCCATTCTTCCTCATCCATAAATTTCTTTGAGCATTAAAATTTGTAATTACATTTTTCCTCATATTGGTTTCTAATCTTTGTGTTACTATTTCTAGTAATCCCATTTATATAGTGTATATACATATCCCAAAAGACTTAAAATTTGAAATATTCCAAAAACCCTAAAAATCATAAAATTTATTAAAGGCCAAAAATATTCCAAGATGTATTATCTTATGC
>JARHVA010001322.1:3402500-3420000 GCA_037957365.1 Torreya grandis | reverse complement strand
GGGTTATGTTTATTGAGATTTCCTTGAATGTTGTGTGGATTCAATTACTTTCAAGTTAATTTGGGAATCATTTTAAAGTTAATTGACTTGGATTAATTGGTTATACTCATTATAAATCATACATGATTATTAAAAATATACCCTTGGTGGCACTAAACCATTTGCTTTGGTTATGATTATGCACTTTAAAAATTTAATGAATTGATTCATCTTTTGATTTATTTCTATAAGTTTACCTGAAGTCCAAGAGGCTATCTTGAGATGTTAATAACATTATGAGTTGATTAATATTATTTTGTGTCTATTGGGTTTTGATTTTTTTAAATTTTTACTTCCTTGGTTATTTTTGTGTGAGTCATTCAATGACTTAGAATCCCTGTTCAGTTTTCAATCTTCTTTCTTAATCTATTGTTAAACCACCCATCTCACTGATAGATGGGGTGGTTAGGGATATCATATGGTTGGGATTATTTGGTTGTGCACATGGGTTTAACCTCATATTTATTATTATTTTACTCCTTAAATGATGGTGTTGGTGATATTATTGTAGATGATTTTGTACTCTTATTTAATTCTAAGTATGGGTTATAAAAAAATTCATAATCATATTTTGGAAACAAATATATGTTATTATTCTAATGTCATGATTTTTATGTTAAAATTACTTAAGGTGTATCATAATTGGTTTCCATTATTAAATTTAAATGGACTCACAAATATGTATCATAAGTTACTAAAAAGTGTGATGGTTAGAATGAATAAGCACCCACAACTATGTTAGATGTTCCTTGTATACTAGTATGTGAACGAAAGGGAATATAAAACCATATAAAGGTTTTTAAAAACTTATATTGTGATTTCATCCTTTAAAAATTGGTAACATTATGTTGAAAGTGATCATAATGTAGTATGTGTTTCCTCTTATAGTTGGTAATTATGTTATAAATGTTTTTACGCTATAGATTATTTGGTCATATTATCATGAATTTATTTTAATAAATTCATCATCTTCATTAGCTTACATGTTATGTATAGGTACAACATATTATTAAAACCATAAACCATAACTTGTTTCATTTGAACTATGTGTTTGAAAACATTACACCTGTGACTACTATCATGGTTTAATTGATTAAAAAATCATATTGGTTCTCTTACTCATTATTTTATGATGGATGTTTGGCATCTAAAGGACAACTCATGTTTGTGGATTATATTACATGGATGTTACTATTGATAATTTGGACTCCCAAGAAAAATTTCAGCCCCTATAGCCCACAAATTTCTCATATGTTCCTCCAATATTATAAGAGACTTGCTAAACCTTGTCATGATCTTCAAATGGTCTCATTTTAAGCATTTTAGCATTGTTTAAGGTGTCATAGTATGTGCTAGACATTATATGAGGTATCATCATACGATAAATTTTTTTGAGCCTTTGGATAATTTTCTATGTTGTCATGGTTGTCCTTGGATGAGTGGAGGTTTTTCAAGTAACTTTTGAAGCATAAAGGGTGACCTATACCTAGTTTGACAAAGTTAAGGTTCCTTAACAAAAGTTAAGGTATTTGGAGAAGTTAAGGTTTCTTGTTCTCATAGTATTTGTGGCTATTTTAGCCACTTCATAAGGAGAGACCTTGTTAGAAAGATGAAAAGGATGTCCAAATCATGTTTGGGCATTAACATAAGGTCTAATAATGTATCTAAGGCTTCCCTCTATGGTATAATTATTTAAAATTATTTCAAGCTCTAATTAGCCCTCCAAGTCATCATGTACCCTTCAAACATGTCATATAAGATGACTTTGAAGTTGGAAAGCCTTTGTAAAAGATATTTTTTGTGGCTCATTTAAAGGAGTGGTATTAAAAGGTATCCATAACCATCATAATGTCATTTTATATTGCTTTCATATTTAAAAGGTCTCCTTTTAAAAGTCAAATAGTTTCCATCCATCAAAAGGGGGTCCCACACATTGAAAATGACTCTTCAAATTCCTTCCATACATACCACTTATTTGAAACTTGTATCTTGGATCCTCTTTTCCCTCCATCCTCCCTCTAATTGATTCTCAAAGCTTTAGACCTAAAAAATGTATAAAACAAAGGTCTTGTAGGTGTTTCCATCTCTTGTATGGATATATACAGTCACGTCAGAATTAAAAGGGGTCAAGAACTTCATGAAAGATATATTTTGGGTGTAACAAGGAAGTTTCACATACACAATATGTAAACTAAGGTATAAAATGTTGTGAAATCCCCATCGAGATATTTGTAAATTCATAAGGCTCATTTGGAGATGTATAATATGGCCCATAAAAAGGGATTCAAATCCCAAGGTCTTAGCTAGAGGTATGGCCTTTAGTGGGATTGAAATTAGTGGAACTGGTTCTTAGATCCATCCCTTCATATTTATGAATGATTACTAAGAACCCCCTATGTTTTAAGCCCTTTTCAAACACCATAGGTGAAACTATAGGCAAATTATTTACAAGTTTGAGCTTATTATGGTGGATTAAGCATGTAAGAAGGTATTTAAGGGTCTGTTTAGTTTTTTATAACTATATTAGCATGTTATTATATTAATTAAAATGGTATATAAAACCAAAAACCCACTTGATTGGCATATTACATGTCATGTGAGAGAGTTTCTATGTTCATGATAGAACAAAGCATGAAATAGATCAATACATGGTTTTTATGATTTATCCATGTTTATAAAACACTTCATAAAATAACCATTGATTATATCATACATCATTTAAAATATCTCAATTCCCACCATGTGAATGAGAAAGGAAAAGCTTCATGTTTATTCTCATAGTAGTCTATAGGTATTTACAATTTTTTGGTAGAAATGAACAAGTTATATGAAACATGAAGGTTGTGAGAGATAAATGAACCTATTCAATCCAATAAATGTGACCATAGTACCCTAACCAAATTTCACTAGGGATATTAAAAACATATCCATGAACAAAGGGTCCAATTAGGCTTAAAGGAGTTGATTAGTGATACACATACTTATATAAGGAAACCTAATAGAACTTGCATAGTCAAGAGAATATGAGGGTATAAAAGTACATAAATATTTTAGGAGGTGTGTGAATATGTTTTTAGTGTAAATATTATCCATATATTCACCATGAAGAGATTTTATTTATGAAAAAGCAGACCTACAGGTCTACATATCTATAGGTCTTCACATTCAAGTGTATGGGATAAGCTTGTATAGAGAGATAGAGCTAAAGGACAAAAGAGATGTAAATAAATTATGGAAATATGAATTATATATGAATATTAAAGTATAATATTACTTGAGTCCCTAAAATGGTGATCAAATATAAGGTTCAAGATAGGCCTATAAAACCCTACACACATATAGTGAACCTAGTGCATTCAGATTTGCCTAGTTAATTTGGGATGCAAAAAAGGTTCATAGGGTTAGGAGTAACAATTAAGGGTCATAATTTTTTTTTATAATTCAAGTAAAAAATTAAACATAAAAATAATAAAAATATCACCTTTCAAATAAAGCAATCATAGTCAAGAAACTTAGAGTTGCCATCTACAGGCCTGACTATAGAGTAAGGGCAATTTAGATAAAAGAATCTATTTTAGGGTGTATTTAAGTGTATTGAGTGAAATATGTTTGAAAAATACATATAAATTATTATGAACATTTATAAATGGGTACAATATCTTCATTATGGAAAAGCTCACTCTTTCACATAGGCAAGAAGCAAGGATTGTATCCTATAGACAGTCATATAGATCAGGGTGACTGAGTTAAAATTATTTAGAAAATTCTTAGAGTTATTTTAGGATGATAAAAATATTATTATAATTATAATTACTACCTTAAATTTCCAACAAATTAAAATATCCCATACTTACTCAGTCAGGACATAAAGCTATCACCTATAGGCAATATCTTTAGGTAGGAAGGTGAAAGTGTGAGGAAACCTATATAGGGTGAAGTAAAAGAGGGAAAAGGAGGATTATTTAGTTTTTTCATAAATTTTAATATTGTTTTAAAGTATTTTTTTTTTGTATTTTGAGGTAAAATTAACCTTGACAAGCTAGTTAGGCCTAGTGGGCCTAAACAGGTAGTTACAAGCTTTTACATGAAAGTTGAATATGTTTGCATGTTTACAGGGTGTTAGAGGTTTGAAAAAATTAGAGGAGGAAGTGAAAATATATAAAAAAATGTTTTTATTATTATAATATGGATCCTTAATTTGATTAAGGAAGACACTAAACTAGGCCATTAGGGCTACATAGATCTAATTACTCACAAACCTAGGCATGGGTTAGACCAAGTCTCAATACTTTTGAGGGGGGGATAAAATGAATAAAAAGGAATATAAAGATATGGTGAGATATTTATCACACATATTATATCCATGTAAAAATAAGAAACATCCATTGAGTGGCCTATTTTCTTAGGATCCATCTTTGCCTACACACACAGTCATATCATGCCCGAAAAACTATCTTAAGAGGATCATAACACTATGGAGTATGTGCATGGTGTGAAATGGATATTTTAGGAGTTGGGGAAGTTATTTTAACTCTATCCCATAAAAATTTTATGATGATCAAGATAGTGGGTTTCATGAATAATCTTTAAGGAGAATAATTAGCTCAAAGCCCTATTGTGCATTGTGAAGAGCCGAAGGAGCTACTTTATCACTCTAAAAAAATAAAAAAGGATTTTCATGGGATATAAAGGAAATTTTATAATATGGAGAGGTTTTTTTAAATTTATTTTCCTATAATTTATTCCCTCATCAAACCCCCCAGCTCTATGAATCAACACTAAGACCTCTAACCACTTGAGAAACATTCTTTGCACTATTTTAGAGCTTGAAGAGGACATAGTTTTGCTTAGGACTATATGGATTAGTTTCATGGGACTACGTTTAATTTGGATATAATATAAGAGGTTATTTAATGAGTGTCATTGGAATATTTTTTTGTGTTAGGTCTCTTATCTCTATGAATCAACATTAAGACCAATGGAGCTCTTAAACCACACATAAACCTCACAAAGGAACCTGATGGATAATATGAGCCACTAAAAACTCAAGATTAGATCTTAAAGAGGACATAGTTTTGCTTAGGAATATATGGATTAGTTTCATGGGACTAAATTTAATTTGGATATAATATAAGAGGTTATTTAATGAGTGTCTTTGGCATTTTTATTGGGTTAGGTCTCTTAACTCTATGAATCAACATTAAGACCAACGGAGCTCTTAAACCACACATAAACCTCACAAAGGAAACTGATGGAGAATATGAGCCAGTAAATACTCAAGATAGACATAATAAATCATTAAATCATCCTAAATTTCCTTTATATTCTTTTTACACCAAAAACATGTCATGTGTGAAGTAGATATACAAGGAAATAACTTGAAATGATTGTTTTTAGGATTGTTTTCATGTTTCCAAGGTGTGGTTTAACTTATAAGTGGATGAAAAGGTATATTGGGCCTATACAAGGATGAAATGGCCTTAATAAAATCACTCCTAAACTCCCATAGTAGTGAAAAGAGGCTTGATGAGAAAATTCCAACTCATGTGAGGAGATAGCCTTCATTTATATCAAGGAAGGTGTGTTGAAGTCATATTCACATAGTGATAAGACTCTCAAAGGTATAATAAACCATGTTAAAACCTATTCAATTCATTATCAAACTCATAAATCACTTGAAAATGTCGAAGTCTCAAATCTCTCACCATATAGGAGGATAAATACATTGAATATATTGACAATGACATAGAGGGTGGTAACCAGGTGAGTAGTGGATAGGTCCAAGCAAGTAACTACCTCTCATAAAGACCTCCCATTACATGAAAAATAGTGAAGTATAAGTTACAAGGTTCATGAAATCTTCATGGGGTCAATTATGACCAAAATAGGCCATCCACCACACCTATATCCCCAAGGGATCATTGTGCATTTAAGGAAATACATGGGAAGAGTTGTGAGGCTGATTATAACTAATGGTGGAGTGAATGACCGTCATCATGACCTATCCTCCACATTATATGCCAGATTATCTTATACTCTTCTCTTATCTATAAATAGAGGCTAAAATGTCATTGTAATCATCCCTCAGTTGGGTATTAAGAAATTTATCCTAAATGTGTACCTTATAACCTCTTCAATTAATATAAGGATTGTTTTGGTCTTAATTTTCACCCTTTTAGAGGGTTATTTAGGATATCTCTAACTAAACCACAAAATGGGAATAGGGAGAGAAATAGATAATAATGCATGAAAAAATATAAAGGAAGGTGATGCACTAATATTTTGAACACTTATTATTACACAAGACACACTATCAAACACTTTCAATAAATACAAATATCACTTCACTCAATCTTTGATTAGCTTCCACATTAGTATTTCATAAAAAAATCATGAACTAGCTATCAATCTTGCATGGGAAGATAGTTGTCCTTTTTTGAACTAATCAACAAACTATCTGGTGTACTTAGAATGACCTATGAAAGCTACAAGACACTTCTTGAAGGTGATAAAACTTAGATAGAGGCAAAGCAAAGCATGAGTTCACTTAACCACATCAATGAATTCATAAAACACATTTCAATTCAACTTGCAAATGGAGGAATTCAGTCTTTTATTGAATCAAATAGGTGTTGTAGTATAAATCTTGGCATAGCTTGGGCAAGCCAAAATCATAAAATTCTCTCTTTTATGGGGATAAATGGGAGATAAATAAGAAGATAGGAAGAGAGAGAGATGGAAGAGAGTGAGTGGAAATTAATAAATGAGGCCCAATTTTTTTTTGATTGATTAGCATTAATCCTGCCTCCATAATTTAACTTTCATCAATTCTAAATTCTTTTAAGCCCTCCCATTGGCTTAAAAACATAATATAAGACAAGAACTTGTTGAGGATGATGATTCATGATCTATTTGAAAGGTAAAATCCCCCAAAGACCCTAAAACATCATTGAATTCTCCACCTACACTCTCCAACCACTAGATCTCTCTCTCTTAGATTTGTATGCCATCCTCCACTTGCCTTCATTATAAGGATAAAAATATTCATGTCCATAGACCCGACCGAGCCATGATTATGTATATTTTAAGTGGATACATGTACCTATTGAAAGTGGATGATATGACTATGTTGAAATATAAGAAAATACTTTCATAATCATAACTCTACCCCTACTTCAAACCCTAAACATAGTTCTACTATAGATGAAAACCAATCCCATTTATTGCTTTTCATATAGTCAAAATTTTAAAAGAAGATCCATAAAGCTCATTATAATAGCTAGTAGCCCACGTTTGATCTCTATTAGGTCAAAAAAAGACCTATCCTATCCTTGAGGATGATGGAAGCAAAGATCTAATTATACATGTGTATCCCTTCAAAGAATGTTGAACACAACCATGAAACAACATTGCAACAATAGAAAAGAGGGCCTATAGATTCTAAATATTCAAAATACGGTTTTTACTAAGATTTAATGGTGGCTTATGAATCTAAATAACATGCTTAGGCTCAACTTGAGTCATATTTTTACCTTGACTCTATGCATTTTCATGCTTGTGCTCACATAATTCTTTGATCCAACATGTTTTCCTATGTGGCATCCTTACCAAAAAAAATTATCATGTTTAAAAACATAACCACTATAATTTTGGACATGTGTCCTCATCTCATACCCCTAAAAATGATCAAATTTTCTCCATTGATCTCTGTAGGAATCTCTTGGCCTTGACTTTTATTGTTGTCATTGATCTACATTCTAATTTCTAGATCATGCCACTTGGCAGCCCCATGTTGATCTTTGTCTCATCTTTCAAAAATGTGACACCTAGTAGTATCACATACTTCTTATGGACCCTTTTGTCAAAATTCATATAGTTAACACATATATGCCATGTGGAGGCCTTACATGCTATCTAGGTTGATTGAATCTTTGACATCACATGCACTATTGATCTCTTCAACATGATTGAAAGTGTGTCATCAATCTTCTTTCTACTTGATCAAATGCACATTATTGATATGATAATCCACCATGATCATGACACTTGGCACAATCACATTTAATGTCCAATATTTACTGACCTTTTGACCTTGAGATCATAGTTGATATTTAACTTAATGATTAAACATGATCCATTGATCTTTGATTATTTGTTGACTTCATGAGATCATTTGCATACTATTGATCTTTGCTCTGATCTTCCAAGATCATGACACTTGACATATTTTCATTCAACTTGAAATTTTTTAAGGGATTTTGAATCTAAAAATCTATTTTCTATGGATTTAAGTTGATGTTTTTGAGCACATCTCATAGTGCCATATCATTTTTTATGGATTATATATTGAGATATAAAACTAATCAAAACACCAAACTTTGTAAGGGATATGTATGGCACAAGATACACCATTTTCATGCAATCATTCAAATCTGGTTAACTTCCCAAGTGCACTTATGAAATACACAATCAAATTGACCTATTCAGTCTTCCATGACGTGTTATAATGGTCTAGTTTCCTATATTCACATTAATGAAGTCTCAAGACCAACTCATTAACTCATAAGACAAACTGACATGATATGTGAAGTTTTGAATGGTAGGGGTGATAATATATCTTGTGAGGTCAAAATTTATAACATTTTGGTGACTCAACTAAGAAACATGCATACTATGTTTAAGAACCAAAATATTTACATGACTTTTGGCCTCATAAACAATTACAAATCTGATCCATGACTACAAGAAATCTTTTGACCTAGAAAGATAACTATTTAAAAAAAATAAGGAAGGAAACACACAAAATAGTGAAACTAATCTAAAAAAAGCAAGCATACAAATAAAGCACTTATTTGGGACAAAACACAAACAAACTAATGTGCTAAAATAACACTTAGAATAAAATAAACAAATAACTTATGTACAAGAAACTTAGTTCTTCAATAACATTGTTTTAAATGTATCCCATTAATTGGGATAGGAAGCTCTTCACCATCTATCATTTCAAGTTGAAAGGCATTGTGGAATTTTTAGCTATATATTGTGTATGTACTACTCCAAAGAGGTCAAAAATTTTATGGATTCTTTGTTTATCTCTATCCTCATGCCACTTGAGGACCAAATCTCTTTTTTTGAAACTTCATAAGTAAGCTCTCTTTTAAAATGCTCTCTTCACTTGTACTTGGTGAGTTTCCATGGCTAATATGGATTTAATTCAAACTTATTCTAGCTCTATGAGCTTATCATATCTGATTTTCATTGGTTCATTCTCCAGCAACTCTAGTTGATGCATTAATTTTAAAGTAGGAAACTTAAGAGAAATATGTATTCTTACTTCCTTGCCATATACTAACTTATATGGAGACTTGGATATTGTTGATCCTATCAACCCATTGAGCTGATTTTAACTTGAGATACCATGACCTCTGATTATCTTCAATAGTCCTTATGATCTTTAACAAGTTCCTATTTTTGGACTTAGAATGACCATTGCCTTGTGGATAGTAATTTGATAAAGTATTGAGATAGACATCATGTTGAATATCCCATTAGTTGATTCTATTCTCCATAAAAGCTATAACATTGTCAAAAATAATGGTTGAAAGAACTCCAAATCTAGTTTGCAAACCTTCATAGAAATCTATAACATTGGATTTGTTTTTTTCTTTAAATGCTACTACTTATATCAATCTAGTGAATAAATCCATAGTATTTAGTATCTAATTATGTCCTAAACTTAAAGAGGGGTTGATGATATCAATAAATTCCAATCCCCATTAGACAAATAGTTGGTCCACTAATATATGGTTGGAGAGGTAAGGCTATAAGTTTCACTTTTCCTAGAAACATAACATGCTACTTATACTTCCCAACCCATGTATGGAACTCACCAAATATGATAGGCCAATAATAGCCACCTATCATGATCTTAAGGGATGTTGTTCTCATATAATAGTACCCTCCACCATGTCAATCATGGAACTGCTCAAGTAATCTCTATGTCTAGCTTGGCTTTATACATCTCAGTAACATGCCTTTGATATCTTTATTGAACAAAATACCATAAACAAGAAGAAACAGAATTGATTCAATCTAAAATATCTTATTTTTTAAGGACTTAGATGAGAGGGATAAATACCATCTTGAAAATATCCTACCAAGTTCTAAAACTAGCTAGAAGGTGAAGTATGATCAACTATAACCTTTTCATCATTTGACACCAAAACCACCTCATTAGCTTCTTGTAAGTCTTGGGATATATGCTCACAAATTAATTTGAATCTAATTAGCTTTGTGGCCTTTATTTCCATATCATACTCCATTACCTTCATTATCTAATTAGCTCTTTTCTCATTTATGTCTTTATTCAAGATAAACTCCTTGATACTTGGATGGGCAACCATTAGGTGTATCTTATTGTTAGAAAATAAGTATCTAAATTTATTCAGAGACCTTATTAATGAAAGTACATGTTTTTCAACAAAAGATTACTTTTTTCCATACTCTTCCAAGTCTTGAATAAATAAGGCTATTGGCTTCTCCAAATCCTCATGATTTTGTTACATAAGAATGCCTAAAATGGTGCCTTTGTTAGCATAAGTGTAAAAAATAAAATCCTTTGTGAAAATTGGGTTTATGAGTGTAGGAGTATTAGTTATGGATTTCTTGATTTCTTCAAAACTCTTTACTCCTTCTTTGGACTAGATAAAACTATAATTCTTCTTTATCATGGTTATTAGTGGTCTAGCTAAAGTGGCAAAAAATGAAATATATATTCTTATAAAATTGATCCTCCCTAAGAAGATCTACAAAGCCGTCTTGTGCTTGGGCAAGTAAAGTGCAAGAATTGAATCTATGCTTTCAAGATCTATACTCAAACCATATTTTGAAATCATATGCCCAAGAAGCTTACCTTCATGAATTGAGAAGACACACTTTTTGGGATTTAAAGATAACCCAAATTTCCCACAAATTTAAAACACATAATTGAGGTGATTCATGTTCTCACTTGCACTATTTGGGAATACTATTAGGTCATATAAATAAATAAACATAAACCTATTAAGAAGGCCTTAGAATTCCATATCCATGGCTCTCTAAAAGGTTAATTCTATATTAGATAAACTGAAGAGAATATTTATATATGAAAATGTGCCCCACTTTGTCATGAAGATTTTCTTGAATTGGTCATATTCCTTGACCAAAATCTGATTGTAACCACTATATCCATCCAACAAAAATAAGCCTTTCTGAACCTACAACCAACTATAAAATTTGTTGTATAGATGGCAAGGGATAGTGATATTTAAGGGAAGATTTGTGTAAATTATGGAAGTAAACACATAGTATAATCTCGCCATTATTATTACATATTAGAACAAGGTTTGCTACCCATGTGGAGTGCTTCATTGGAAATATAATAGCTAACTATATACGCTTATGAAGCTCAACTCTCATCATTGTCTCAAGATTTTGATTGATATGCCTTTGCCTTTGTCTTAATGGTTTAGTTTCAATTTATAAATCAATGGTGTATTTAGTGATACTTGGATCAAATCCATTTATATCACTATATTTACATGTAAACACATCAAAAAAATGTGTGCATAATTCAATGAAATCTTCCTTTTATGAACAAGTGCATACCTTAACCAGATTCAAGTTCTTACTAGCCAAAATATCCACATTGGAATAATGTTCCTTCTTTGTTGACAAAGAGAATTTTACTTTCTAAACTCATCATCACCATTGAATATGTTCTCAAGAGTGAATCTGATCACCATAATGCTTTAAGAACTTTGATTTATTTCTTGAGTAAAACTCACCCTCTTCTTGCAAGAACCTAATAATTTGATTTTCATCTTCAAATACTTGCCAATTCTCATGGTTATCTAGAATATAAGGCCTTACAACCACCTTAATATGTGATTAATTTTTTTCATTTTTTATATTAGCTAAGATACTAAATTGTGTTGTAATGGCAAGTAATCTATTTACATGTTTGTTCTCATCTCTTCATATTTCCTGAATGTTGAAAGCTTTAAAATACTCAAGTAAGTCCCATAACCTATGATTATAAGATATAATTAATAATTTTTCCATATATTAAGACCTCTTACTTGGTGGATTACAAGTTCACTATTACCAAAAACTTGTAAGGTGTTAACATTCATCTTCCTAGCCTACTGTAAACCATGCACTAGTACCCCATATTTTGTAAAATTATTTGAAAAACTAAACTAAAATTTAATATAGGATAAATAAATTTGATTTTATGTATAATTAAGATCATTATATCCCTATTAATATTCTTATTCCTTGACCCATCAAAGTATAATTTCCACATGCCATCACTAGACTCATCATCCTTCATCATGGTTAGAATTGGTGCATCATTCTCATGGAGGTAATAAACAATAAGACCCCTTATTTAGTTATATTATAAGGATTATATTAATTAAAATTGGATTTAAAATCATTAAATAATAGATACGTAAATCCATCTAAGGGCATTCATCTTCCACTCCACTAGTTTTTGGCACCTCATTCAAGATGATATAGTTAGTGTTTATAAAACTTGGCATATATGGATGTAAAAAAGAATGTGATATGGGTTTAGAATGTATTAGTAATTTGGTAACATACCTACTTATAAACATCAAATATGTATAATCATTTGATAATTATCCTCCAATCTTTGAGGTGAAGTCCCTTGATAGACACATGGGAAAGTAAGGAGGCAAGTCCACCACAACTACATCCTATTTAATAGTAACATTAAGAGAAACATGTGATGTAAAATTAATATTTTAATATTTAATACTATATTTTTTTGTGATACATCTATTTTCAATACTCCTTTAGTATTTGGTTCATAAATAAGACCAAGCTTATCAACAATTTTCTTAGGCATAACAGTGCTACTGGCTCCACTATCTACCAAACCAAAGTGTCACCAACTATCAAAGAGAGGTATAAAGGAGGAGTTTAATTTTATTTTACATAATTTTCATATACCTTTACCATATTATGTACCTAATATACTTATTAATTAATTGGATGGTCTTAATTAGTTAGGACAACACCTTATCTCTCAACTAGTTTTAGAGATAATTTGAGTGTTGAAAGCTCCTGAATGAGCACATATTTATGTCATTGAATAGAGAGGGAAAACCACATGATAATTATGATGTTATAATTATTCATCTAATCCACTATACTTAATTAATCTCCAATAACCTTTGGCTTCACCTTCTAAACCACTAGTTACTCATGAACAAGAGGTACTTGATGAACCTTTTCAACCTATATATTATAAATTTTTATATTTTAGGGGTATAAATTTGATCTTTGGTACTATTATAAAAAACTTTAGGAGTAATTTAATCATTAATCACATCTTGAGTCTCCTCAATGGCTCTTCTTTTAGCTCTATTTAGAGTTGCAATTTGACCACTTATATTGCTAGTCTCACCACCCTGATTAAAAGCAACTTGATCATCTATTTTCCAATTCACATTAATGGAATTAGGCTAAACTTTAACTTGTTAAATATATCATTGTTATACTAAACCTATCTCTTGGTACTTAATTCCTTGAATAATAAATAGTTCTTGTTTTATTTATGGCATAGTAATGTTTTGTGACATCAAGGCTTGGTTTTGAACATTACTGAGATTAGAGGGTTGGCAACCTAAATCCTACATCAATTTATTTTGAGGTGGTGTGGGAATAATATATTTTCAATAGGAAAGTACATTAACATCAAGATCTACATATGGTTTAGATTGATTTATTACTCTTTGTGGTCAGTAGGGTAGTTTACTTTCTCTCAACCCTTGATAAAGAGGCCTTTAATATCTGAATGGATGGTAGGTGGTCTAATTTTATAGTTGATAAGGTTTATTATCTTGATACTATTTCCTCTTTATTTTTACTATTTCATTCCCAAAATATTTTAACAAACTTTTTAACTCTTCCAACTCACTAGCTTGATTAGAAGGGGACACAATTTGATCTTTAAGGGATGGAATATGAGATAAAGATGGGATTTGAGGAAGTTGAAGAACTAATATAGACTTAAATTCAAGGATGATAGGCATTAGAGGAATTGGAGAGAGTTTTCCAACTTTTATCAAGCTATTTTATGCTCTTATTACAACCTCATAAGCATTTGGTAAGGTAATACCATCCATTAACTATATCCTCACACTAATATCTGAGTTGAGGGATTTCAGATATTAAAAGAAGATATATTTTAAGGATGGTATAATAAATACAAGTATCTTGATCCATGTATTTTGGAATTTAAGGTTAAAATTTGATATGAACTCATGAGGAGCTCTTTGTATGGTAGTCAATTATTCAACTAAGGATAGGTGATTAGATTTGTATTCAAATTGTCTGTTTAAGGCTATACTAATTCATCCCAAGTACAAATGTAATTTATTGGGATATTTATATATCATTGAATTAATTTTCATTTTAAGAAAGAAAAAAGAAAAAAGCAATTTGATAGATATATTATCTTCAACAACATTGTGAACTGAACACAGGTTGGTAACATCTGGGATGTGCTCAATATGAGTTATTTTATCTTCTCCTAAGAATAATGAGATGATCTTAAGATTATAAATAAAAATGTAATCAAAATGGGATAAATTTAGTGGATTAGCTCTATTGAATGTAATAAACTCTTGATTTTTTATGGCCATATTGATAGTAGGATTTGCACTACTTAGGATAATAGGATAACCAGGAGATACATATTTATTTTGAGGATATGGTTTTGTCTTGATAAAATTTGTTATTTTATATGAATTAGAAGGCAAATCAATTAATTTAATATGATTACCTTTACTAACTAGCCTTGTAGTAACTTTTGGCATGAGAATATTTCTTGGATGATGTTATAAACTCTATAATATAAAGAATATTTATCTTCTAATGATGATGTATGTCTTACTTTGATGTAAATACTTATCCTCAACTTTAAACTTCAATTATGATAAAGAGAATTTGTCTCATTGAGTGTGCCAAAAACTATTGTGGTCTTAATTTGCACCCTTGAAGAGGGTTCTTTAGGCTCTCTCCAACTAAGCCAAAAAATGGGAATAAACTTAGGATGTGGATATCTTATAGTGATTTTTAACTTTAGAGAGGGTTATTTCCCTTGGATATATCACCTAAACTAATATATTTCTTTTTAAAGGAGAAAAATATACAATAATGCATGAAAATGTATAAAATAAGGTGATATACCAATGTTTTGAACACTTATAATTTGACAAGACACACTATCAAACACTTTCAAGAACTTAAAATATCACTTCACTCACTCTTTGATCAACTTACACAAGTATTTCACAAAATGGCATGAACTAGCTATCAATCTAGTATGGGAGGGTAGATGTCCACTTCCAAACTAATCAACAAACTATCTATTGCACCTAGAATGACATGTGAATCTAAAAGATACTTTATGAAGGTGAGAAAACTAAGATATAGGCAAAGGAAAGCACACATTCACTTAAACACATAAATTAATTCATGAAACACACTTAAATCTACCTTGTAAATGGAGGAATTCAGTCTTTTATTGCATCAAATAGGTGTTGTACTACAAATCTTGGCATATATTGGGCAAGCCAAAAGCATAAAAGTCTCTCTTTTATGGGGATAAATAGGAGATATATAAAAATATGGGAAGAGAAGTAAGTGAGTGAGAAGAAATTAATAAATGAGGCCCAACCACTTTGTGATCGATTAACATTAATCCTACCTCTAAAAATTAACTTTCATCAGTTCTAAATTATTTCAAGCCTTCCCATTGGCTTAGAAACATACTAGAAGATAATATATTGTTGAGGATGATGAGTCATGATCCAAATAAAAGGAAAAATACCCTATATACCTTGAAGCTTCATTGAATGTTCCACCTGCACTCTCCATTCACCAAATCTCTCTCTTGGATTTCTATGCCATCCTCCACTTGCCTTTATTACAAGGACCAAAATCTTCATATCCATAGACCTGACTAAGACATGACTATTTATATCTTAAGTGGATGCATGTACCTATTAAAAGTGGATGATATGACTATGATGAAAGATAAGACACTCATTTCATAATCATAACTCTACTCCTACTTTAAACCCTAAACATAGGTCTACTATAGATTAAAACCAATCCCATTTATTGGTTTTTATATAATTGTAATTTCAAATAAAGATACATCAAGCTCATTAAAACAACTAGTAGCCCAATTTTGATCTTTATTAGGTATAAAAATACCTATCCTATCCTTGAGAATTATGAAATGCAAGATCTCATTGTACACATGGATCCCTTTAAAAAATGATGATCACAACCATGAAACAACATTACAACACCAAAAAATAAAGCGTGTATATTCTAAATCTTCAAACCAAGGTTCTTACTAAGATTTAATGGTGGCTTGTGAATATAAAGAATCTACCTTGGTTCAACCTTAGTCAAATTTTGATCTTAGATCTATGAATTCACATGCTTGGGACCATATAATTATTTGATCTAATATGTCTACCTATGTGGCATCTTTGCCATGATATTTTATCATATTTAAAATTTGAACAATATGAATTATAACACATGTACTCATCTTGTGCCTCCTATAAATGATCAAATTTTCTACATCAATCTCATCAAGAGTCTTTTGGCCTTGAATTTTATTATTTCCATTGATCTGCATTCTAATTTCTAGATCATTCCACTTGGAATCCCTATATTGATCTTTGTCTTGGCTTTTGAAAATTTTATACTTGGTAATCTCATGTGATTCTTGTTGGCCTTACTATCAGTCTTCATCCATTTAACATGATTACACCACATGGAAGCCTTATGTTCTATTTGGGCTCATTAAATCTTTGACCTCACATGCACCATTATTCTCCTTAGCATGATTAAACATGTGTCATCTATCTTCTTTATATTAGATCAAATGTTGACCTTTGATATGATAATCCATCATGATCATGAAACTTGGCACCATTGTGTTTAATCTGAAGATACATTGACCTTTTGACCTTGATCTCACCATTGATTTTTAAATGCATTATTAAATGTGTTGTGTTGATCTTTGATGACTTGTTGACTTCATGAGATTTTCCATTTGCCATTAATCTTTGTTATGAACTTATAAGATCATGCCAATTGGTAGATATAAATTCAAATTCAAACTTGATAAAGGTTTTTTAATCCAAATGGCTATTTTTTATGTTTTTAAGTTGATGTCTGTAAGCACATATTACATTGCTAGATCATTTTTAAAGGCTTGTATCTTGATATAGAAAACTCATCAATACACCAAACTTTAAAGGGGATATTAATGGCACAAGATAAAACATTTTCATGCAATCCTTCTACTTTGGTTAACTTCTCAAGTGCAATTATTAAATACACAATCAAACTTACCTATTCATTC